>OMLP01040893.1:0-11176 GCA_900302685.1 Spondyliosoma cantharus | reverse complement strand
AAAATCTGATCCAACATTTAGAAAAGAGCCTCAGAGATGAGAAGACAAAAAGCATTGAGACTCTGTTTGATGAACTACGTCAGATGAAAGACATCGATGAACAAACGCTGAATAAATCATACAGTGTGGTGACTCATGTAACAAACCTGATTGAAACAGACGAAATTAAAAAGCACACAGATGTAGAGCGAGTGAGGACACTGAGTCACAGCAGAGACACAGAAGACCTTCAGGAGTTGCTGGCAGTCGTGTGTAATGCTGTACACCTGCAGAGGGCTGAAGGGAAATGGTGGCCCAGAGCCACTCAGATGATCAGCTGGTGCCTCTTGGCCTTGTCGGACACTGGGAAGCTCCTGGAGATGGGCACTGGAGAAGGGAAGTCTTGTGTCATAGCGATGTTCGCAGTGCTGCGAGTGCTTCGAGGTGAGACAGTAGACGTGGTGTCCAGCTCTTCTGTGTTATGTCAAAGAGATGCAGAAGAATGGATCGACTTCTACAAGTTCTTTGGAATAACAGCTGACACAAACACAGATAAAACTATAAATACAGACAGAAAAGCATGCTACCAGAAGGACGTGGTCTATGGGACCATCGAAGCCTTCGCTGCAGATCACCTTCGGCAGGTATTTGAGATGAAGGATGTGAGGCCTGATCGCAGCTATCAGTGCATCATAGTCGATGAGGTGGACTCACTGTTGCTGGATCAGGGAGTGCAGCTGACCTACCTATCCAGCCCCATGGTCTCCATGCAGCACCTGAACATTATTCTGGCCATGATCTGGAGCCACGTCAGCCAGTATGGCTTCCTGTCTGCAGGACAGCACATATTTGTCCGTGGTCCTCCTGCTTCTTTCTTCAAGGCCGTCTTTGACTCAATGAACACAGAAGGAACTGAAATTAATGATCCAACAGATATTTTAAGTATTGCAGAAGAATCCAACATTGTGCCAAAAGGATTTACAGAAGATTTCTACAAAAGTGAAAACAGTGATGAACTTCTCAAGAAGCTGAGAACTGTCAGTCAGGATGCTATGATAGATTTTTTCAAAGCACTTGAGGACTATGTTCCTTATGGTTTCACTGTTTACACCTTAGATGACGAGGGATTGCTCTGTCTTCGAAAGAGCAGCCGGTACAAAGAGCAGGACATCCCAGAACTAACATTTCTTGTCTTGGAGGAAGGTTTGTGTTGTCCTCTCTATGATTCAGAGGAAACTGTCATCAAGCCCATTGCACAACTAATCTCAGAGAAGATTCAGTACACCCCATGTGATACAAACAGTGAAGGCAAAATCAGCATCCCAGGATTCTTGAAGAACCTCGTGGAGCAGAAAGTGTCAGCGTGGGTTCAGAATGCCTTCCTGGCACTAAAACTGAAGGAAGGACGAGAATATGTTGTAGAGAACGACAGTGTCTGTCCGGTGGATTTCAGATCCACTGGTATGGTAGAAGTGAACAAGAAGTGGGGAGATGGTCTGCAGCAGTTTGTGGAGATTAAACACCAAATCAAACTGAGCACGATATCAACAGTGACGAACTACGTTTCTAACATCTCCCTGTTTGAAAAGTACAACGGGAAAATATACGGAACCACAGGAACACTTGGGAGCAGAACAGACATCCTCTTTCTACAGGACCTATATCCAAATCTGTCAGCCTGCAAGATGCCAACATTCAACAGGAGGAAGCTGTTTGAGGTCAAAGGTTCTCTGAAGACTTCAGCTGAAGAGTGGAAAAAAGAAATAAAACGAGCAGTTTTGACTCAGATTTCCACAAATCCATACAGAGGTGGGAGAGCAGCCCTGGTGATCTGTGAAACCATCAACACGGCCAAAGAGATCTACGACGAGCTGAAGAGCAGCAACCACGGTGAAATCACTCTCTACTGCCGCAGTGACACAGACAGTTTGTGTAGAATAGACAGAGAACTGCTTCCTGGTGATGTCATTGTTGCCACAAACCTCGCCGGGCGAGGCACCGACATAAAAGTGTCCAAACAAGTGAACAATAATGGAGGATTATTCGTGGTCCTCTCCTTCCTTTCTGAGAACACAAGAGTGGAGCTCCAGGCTTTTGGTCGAACCGCACGCAAAGGTAAACCTGGATCTGCTCAGATAATCATGTCGACTGAACACCTGCAGCCGGCCTTCAGGACAGTGTCTTCTCTGGAGGAAGCCAAGAGCACCAGGGACAGACTTTCAGCAGAAAAGATAAATCACATGATGAACGAGGTCACTGAGTTAAAACTGAGAGAGGACCTGTTTTCAGAGTACCTCAAAACTCTCCAAGACATTCATGAGAACACAGGTGAAGATGAGAAACGAGCTGTTGTTGCCGTCATGAATGAGTTCTGGGGGATTTGGTTGCAAACTAAATCAGAAGAAATTGAACAGTTGAAGAGAAATGAGTTGCAAAAGAGTTTAAATGAGGATTTGTCTTTGGCAAAAAGTCAGTCTCAGAGTCAGACTTCACCGTGTTCCAGCATTTATCACTACATCAAGTTTGGAAATATCGCACTAAGTGACAAACAATGGGACGTCAGCATCAAGCTGTTTGAAAGAGCCATGAAACAAGATAGAAGCTGGGCAGCCATAGCTTTTTACAATCATGCATACTGCATTATAGAGCAGCAGAGTGCAGGTTACCTCGATAAGGCCAGAGATGATCTAATGAAGGCACAGGAGTCTCTGAAGTGTCTCAGTGAGGAGCCCATGGTCTGTCTGCAGTTGGTAAAAATGTCTTCTGCAAACTCAGCCAACAGGGACGCGAGCAGCCTCGAGAAACAGTTAATGACCAAGTGCACCATGTTAAGTTACTTCGACAAAAACATCAGTGAGGCCATCCAAATGCTGATTACAATACAAGACGGAGGGAAGGACGCAGTGGCCAAAAAATCACCCATTTTATTTATGGTGTCGACCACAGATGAAGACCTACAAGTGGAAGCCTGCAACCTGCACAGTCAAGGTCTGGAATATATGTTTTCTGTGGAAGTGGCACCTCAGTTCTCATGGAAAAGTCTGCTGGTTTTCTGTCTTGGAGTCTTACAGATAGCTGGAGGAGCATTTCTCATTGCATATACAGGTGGTATACTTGCTCAAATCGGCATGGAGTTAATCACTGAAGGGATATCCAACTGCATCTTTGGCATCGAGAACATGATGAATGGAGATTTCACCTTGGAGTCATGGGCTGTCCAAAAAGCCATTTCTGTTGGCATGTCTCTCATTTCGTTTGGAGTTGGAAAGCTGATTTCAAAGGGCTGGAGAGCTTGTAAGATGTCAATTAAGGGATTCCAACGAGAACTGAAGGTGCTGCCAAAGTTTCTCTCCAGTCAGGTGAAAGAAGGTTTCAGTGTCGTCACAAGGACAAATATGCGTAATGGATTTAAACACATTGGCAAAAAAATGACTGAAGAAGTCTTTATGTATGGAGTTGGGAAGGTAGAAGAAAAAGTACTGACTATAATGCTAAACTGGATCAAAAATAAGGTGAAAGACAAAATTGCTAACGATGTGAAATCCCAGATGGAAAATGAACCCTTGGCTTCATCAGTAGACAACTTCATCTTCTCACATCTCAAAGATGAAGAGCAACTTCATGATCTCCTGAAGGACGAGAACAGAAGGAGGAAGCTGCTGGACATCTTCAGCGAGTTCAGCAACATCACTCTACAACCTCTCTATGCAGACCTCACCTGGCAGCACAAGCTTAATTCATTCATCTCCACAGTGATTAACAAAGCTAAAGCAGAAGCTAGAGGAGCAACACGTGAGATTCTGGAAACCATTCAACTTTACCACATGAATGCGCTGGCACAGAGCGCCCTCGATGCAGTGATCAGCCTCTCCAGAAGGTTCTTCTCAAATCTTGAGAAACAGTTGAATACTTCTAAAAACAGACCTTCAGATGAACTGACTGTTAACGAGCTGTCTGATTCACATACAGAGATGCTAAAAGAATTCAAGCAGGATTTAGCCGACAACATCAGTGCTTTACTGGCCGATGCTTTGGTTGAAGTGTTCCACCAGAAGTTCTCCAGTCACATGGTGTCTCATGTTCAAGGCCAATTAAATGGCTTCATCCGGAAGCATGTAAGAGGTGGTTTGGGGAGCGACAGAACAGAGGAGCTACTCAAAGCTGGACAGAATAATAGATACATCAACCACATGCCAGTAGACCTGAATCCTAGACATGATCTCACAGAAGAGGACGCACACTCTGAGTTTCATGCTGATAGGATCTTAAACTCCATGGAGCCGGGCTCCATTCTTGATATCAGAGTCCTGACAGAAGAGACTGGCACTGACGTTGTCATCCTAATACAGGACAGTCAGGGTAAACTTACCAAAATGCAGGAGCTGAGACCAAGCAGTAAACCCTCCAGTCAAACTGTGACACTGATCTACAGACCAAAGAGTGACCAATACCCTGCTGGACATTATGATGTGCAGATCAATAACCAGGCAGTGAGCATAGACAGTGAGGGACAGAGCTGCCTGTTTCATGCTTTGGCACGAGGTATGAAACCAGAGGCCAGTGAAACAGAGGTCGCTTCAGAAGCACAACGCCTTCGATCTGTGGAGGCAGACGCTCTCCGCAGAAACCCCGGCCAATGGGAGCCCTTCGTCAAGCGCAAAATGTGGACTGAAAAGATCCGAGGAGGAGACTGGTTCATGGCAGAGGGAGCTGAAAACAAGAAGGTCAAAGAAAACCGAGAGATACTCGAAACATTTGTTGGAAAAATAATGTCATACAAAGACTGGAAAAAACTCTTGATAGAATATGAAGGAATTGGACAGTTCATGAATGCAGACCACCAGCCACCATTGTCAAGTATACTGGAAGCTTATAAATTGAACCAGAACAGCGAACTAGCGATAGCCATGCTTAAAGTGGCAATACACTCATCTGATCTGAATCCTGAACTGATTCTTAAAGTGAAAGAAAGTCATGGCCGTGAACTTCCAACTGTTCCTGTGCCTCGTGAATTACATGGCGAGTTTCCCAGCACAAAATCAGAAGAGTTCAGAAGTTGCTTAGCCAAGGCCATCAGCGAAAACGATATCGAGAGCACCTTCAAACTGATGACCCTTGGTGGAATGCCCCGATTCAAGTTGAACAGCACTGAGAACTTTAAAAACTTTCAGAACAGACAGGAGAGCAAAACCAGGCTTGAGGTTTATGAAGAAAGTTTCCGCCCACACAGTTTAAAGATGGTAGACGAGTGGTCCAATCTGCTCCAGAGCCAGGGAGTCAAGGTCGGTACGCATCGCACCAACGTCACTAACTGGATCAACACAGGGGGCTACAACCAGGCAAAGGACCCCTACAGGAAACAAGTCTCCAAAATCCTATCAACAAATAAATAAATAGGTAAGATCCCCTTTTCTCATGATACTGAAACAAAACACATGTAGAGCTCTTGTGAGTTTATGAGAATATGTAATAACGGACTGGAAGGTACATGAAGTAGAGCCAGATGTCCAAGTGTGTGTGGATCCAGTGTAAAAGCTCTGGTCGTCCCTGCTTGGCCCAAACTGATTAGGGAACAACTGGCTCCACCACGATGGACCTCCCGCCTCACATCTACCAGTACTGTAATACCGCTTTTCCACCACAATTAGCAGGTCTACACAGGTTTTTTAAATGCAGGTCAACCCGCTTAAAATCACCTGTTGACCCCATTCCCACTTTCCTCAGGTAATGCAGCCCGTCTGTGATTTTTATCTGAAGCACCACGTTGTAGGTCACGTTGTAGGTCACTGACGTGAGGTTTCATGTTACAAATGCGACAGAAACAGTTGTAACTTAAGAAAAAACAACAACAAATCTATTCCTCATGAATTTGTCCCATTCGGTCCAATAACATTTGGAATGCCTAGAAGAGCTGCACAATTAAATTATTTTATCCTCATTCAAGTTAGCCTGGCACTAAACCATCAGTTAGCCAGCTGGTATTTTTACAGCCAGGACGTGGAACTTTTTTGTGGCTTCAGAACACCACTGAGCAGCTTCAGCAGCGTATTGACATTTAGACTAAAGCCGAGCCGATCTACTGCAGAGTCACTGACCCGGGTGCAGAGTTTACACATTCACATTGCTCACAAAAGACCAATCTTAGCGGGTTTAAGTAGGATTTTCAACCAGTGGAAAAGGGGTATAGGACAGATAACTGGGGCATCTCTAGGATTGGATTAATGACTCATGTGGACACACTTGTTGCTGACCAGAGAGGATCTGTCTTTTCTTTACAGTGTGTGTTTTCTTTTCAGGAAAAGAGATCTTCCACCTGCCTGATCATCATCAACAGACCCTTCTGCATCAGGAGGATGGCCTTTACTTTTGGTTTCATTCAAAATAACTTTATTGTACTGTCCAGGGGGCGACAGAACCAGTCCAAACTGCTTCTACTGCTTAATCTAATGGACAATTATTTTTAAAAGTGTATTCTACTTCACACTCCTTTGACCTCCAACATGGAAATATAACATCCACTGAGCCATCAGCAGATACTTTACTAACAACATAACTGTTACCGTGAGTCTGAGGGTGTCACTGACCCGTACGACCCGAAGTGACAACGACAGACTTCAGCTGCTGCTGGTCTCTAATTGGGCTGAATGGTTCAGATGTGAGGATGTCTTAGTCTTTAATACTTTATATCATCACTGACTCGTGTCCAAACTACCAATACATTTTCCATAAAGTGTACCACAGACGGTTAAAATGAATACAGCCCAGTCTGATCCAAGCTCAGTCAGAACCTGTTGGCTTCTCTCACCTCAGCAACACCTTAAATACCTTCTGGCTGAGCCTGTTCTGTACAATACTGCTCCCTGGTGCATGGGGGGAAATATGGCTCTTAAACAGAAGTCAAATAGATGAGTTGATAGATAAATGTGATATTTAGCTTTTGTTTTCATAAAATAATCTGTCACTGCTGCCTTTTCCATTGTGGCCACAGTAATCAAAGTAAATCCTGAAGCTTTGTCTGTTTGTGTTTCGGCTGCTGAAGCAAAACCTACAGTTGTGTAGCTGCTCAGTTCAGTGTAGTGAGACATCAGAGAGAACAGATTCACATCATTTTTAGGGTTAGAGTTACATCACGCCAATGAGGGTTCTAGACAAATTTTACTGGGGGGGCCAAGGTGGGGCCAGTGTTTAATCAGAGGGGCACATTAAAAAATGGAAACAAATGATATTTAAACATTAAATACTTTTTGCTTTACATTAAAATCATACAAAAGTTTATTTTGTACGTAAAGAGTGCATCGATTGAAACAATGAGGTAGGGCCATCAAAAGCAGTAGGACAATGCTGCACAATGTGGGCATGGACCCCTGACTCCCTCATACCAGTCTGGCCTAAAGCTCCGTCTCCTGTCCCCCATCAGAGCGGTTGGGAATATGTTCAACTTGGGCTGCACTGCTACATCGTTCTTGGACTTGCTGATATCTGTGGAAAGATGCACAGTAAACATAGGGCACAACTATAAACAACATTTATTTACTGTTGTATGCATGTATTTTAAAATGTAGGCCAAGTATTTGATTATTTTTTTAACATAATCACATATCAATGAAGCAAAAAATAATTTATGGCAGAAAGCACCATTTTATGACACACTGTACTATGAATTGTAATGACACTGCTTTGCAAATGGCCTGAACAAGAACACCTGTTCTACATCACAATCTTGATGGTGCAGTTCTTGATCCACATGGATCCACTTGCTGTCCCTCTGGCTGTTCCTCGCTCTGTCCCTGTATGTTTTCTTCCTCCTCACCCTCTGGAGTGTCCCTCTCTGTGTCAGTGCCCTCACTTTCATCACCTGCCTTCTCACCAACTCCTCTGGCTCTCCCTCTTCCAGCTCCTCAGCTCTTTAAATACCTTCATATGTTTCTCTCACTTTTTTATTTACTGGGGCAAAAAAGGCTGTAATGTCCCTTCCTCATTTCATGATAACTACTAGAAGAAGAAAAACAACATAGAGGCATACATTTCATTTCACAAGTAACCATCCCTCCCTACGTAACACGGGCAGATACTGTTGATTACTGTACTCAATAAACATATTATATATTATATTTATTGAAATGCAACAGCCAAGACTGATACAGTTACGTGGTTAACATCACAACATTGTGTAGAACCAGCTAGGATACTGACGTTCGGATATTTGCTTCTGCTTTGATGAGTTTGCTTCGATATTTAAACATAGCAAGACCGGACGCAGTGTTCGTCGAATCTATCTATCGTCGAATCTATCTATCTATCTATCTATCTATCTATCTATCTATCTATCTATCTATCTATTTGAGCCATGTTGTGCTGTTCTCATGTAAACGGCTGTGTCTAATACTGTCTGCCTGTCAGTTCACTGTCTGCCTGTCAACATAATAAAGATGTAAATGTTACACTGCGTCTGTCGTCCTGTTATCAGGCTGCAGAGTTACTGACTGTCAGAGTGGCGTAGAGTCCATACACTCACAGGTTCATGTACAGGTGGCTACACACATCTGGACGATATAACCCACATGTGCAACGAGTCACAGAGAGGTTTGACTGTAAGCTTCATCACAAGTACTCTTACATGTTACTTTTCTCAGCAGATAACGCAGTACGTAACAAGTTACTTTTTAACAATAGTAATCTTTTACTGTAATGAGTTACTTTTAAAAGCAACGTTACCCAGCGCTGATTGTTACCTGGAGTTTCCCTTATAAACACACTGCACTCTTCAGCTGTTGCTGTCCATCCTGACTGACGGCTGCTGCTGTCCCTCCTGACTGATGGCTGCTGCTGTCCCTCCTGACTGACGGCTGCTGCTGTCCCTCCTGACTGACGGCTGCTGCTGTCCATCCTGACTGATGGCTGCTGCTGTCCCTCCTGACTGACGGCTGCTGCTGTCCATCCAGACTGACGGCTGCTGCTGTCCATCCTGACTGATGGCTGCTGCTGTCCCTCCTGACTGACGGCTGCTGCTGTCCCTCCTGACTGACGGCTGCTGCTGTCCCTCCTGACTGACGGCTGCTGCTGTCCCTCCTGACTGACGGCTGCTGCTGTCCCTCCTGACTGACGGCTGCTGCTGTCCCTCCTGACTGACGGCTGTTGCTGTCCCTCCTGACTGGCAGCTGCTGCTGTCCCTCCTGACTGGCGGCTGCTGCTGTCCCTCCTGACTGGCGGCCGCTGCTCTCCCTCCTGACTGACGGCTGCTGCTGCTGTCCCTCCTTGTTGCTGTCCCTCCTGACTGACGGCTGCTATGTCCCTCCTGACTGACGGCTGCTGCTCTCCTTGGCCTGTACTGGCTGCAGGAGTGTCTCTGGGCGAGACAGAGTGGACAGGCTGGATGTCCGAGAGCAGGCCGCCGCTTCACGAGCAGCCGGGGTCCCGCTACGCTACATCTCAGGTAAATATTGTACTAATTACTCCACTACATTTGGTAACTTTACTTACTTTCCAGATTCAGATTAATAATACAAGATGTAAACAACAAATAAACAATGCTGATATTATATCAATATGTCTTTATTGATTTACCTGCAACCCAGAAGTGTAGAATAAGAAGTAAAATACAGAAAATATGTTTGATGAAATTAAAATGAGCTCCATCTTTACCAGCTGCAACATTAAAGTGATGAACAGCAATAATTATAATCCAATAAAATCAGACTGACAGGTTGTTTAAGTTTAAATGCTGTGTTTCTACTTTTACCAAAGTCATATATCTTCTTCTTGTCTGTGTTTGATCACAGTTTATATCAGGATACAAAGACATTTATCTTCAGTCATACACTTCATATTGAATCTCTGTGATGTCGCACTTTATCACTTACTTACTTCTGATCATTTAAAGAACAATGTGTCAGCTGTTAGTCGGAAGAAACCTCACCTGCTCTTACCTGCAGCAGCTACAGGACGATATCTCTTCTCACCACCAGATGGCAGTATTGTCTTTGCTGCAGAAGCTGGTTCGCCCAGTCTGAACCAGAACCATCACGACATCAGCTGGCAAACTGGTTCTGTGTGGACGAAGTGCACAAACACCAGAATAATTCAGTTGATGCTCAGTGTTGGTGTTTTCCTTTTCCTCTGAGAACAGCTTGTTTATTCACTGATGGGAAAAAGTTTGAATCATTAATATTGTAAATATCTAAACTCTTCTTTAAAACTACACACTGCTCCTTTAAACATGCAGTAACGACCACATGGATCCATTTTGTCTCCGTGAGGTTGTTACAGGCAGGAAGCAGATCGACCACGTTGTTATCCTGAGGTCACGAGTTAATTATCGAGTCGAATGATTTGATAAGAGTTGATTTTCGGTCCCATGACGGCGCAGCGGCCATGTTGTTTCTCTCTGAACGTCTTTACTTTGAGCAGAATTGATTTCAATGGCGCCGTGTTTTAAGTTACTACATCCGGAGGAGGAAGACTGACGAGGACCCGGACTCTGAACACCAGCTCACTGTCGTCCTCTACGAGTCAGGTTGTTCTTCACACCTCAAAGGTGCAAAATGTCAGAATTGTAGTTTAAAATATTCTGAAATTAATGAAAAATGTCAACAGAATATGAAGAAATAACAGTTTGGACGTCTCTGTGTTGTAGAGATATCTACAGAGATTAGCATGCTAACTAGCTAGCCCCGGGCCTGAAGACTTATAGGAGGACTTTATATCATCAGGAGGAGGAGAGGATGACTTTATATCATCAGGAGGAGAGGAGGACTTTATATCATCAGGAGGAGGAGAGGATGACTTTATATCATCAGGAGGAGAGGATGACTTTATATCATCAGGAGGAGAGGATGACTTTATATCATCAGGAGGAGAGAGGACTTTATATCATCAGGAGGAGAGGATGACTTTATATCATCAGGAGGAGAGGATGACTTTATATCATCAGGAGGAGGAGAGGATGACTTTATATCATCAGGAGGAGAGGATGACTTTATATCATCAGGAGGAGGAGAGGATGACTTTATATCATCAGGAGGACTTTATATCATCAGGAGGAGAGGATGACTTTATATCATCAGGAGGAGGAGAGGAGGACTTTATATCATCAGGAGGAGGAGAGGATGACTTTATGTCATCAGGAGGAGGAGAGGATGACTTTATATCATCAGGAGGAGAGGATGACTTTATATCATCAGGAAGAGAGGATGACTTT
>OMLP01040892.1:0-10728 GCA_900302685.1 Spondyliosoma cantharus | reverse complement strand
TTTGTCGCGTCTCACTTTCAGCAGTCAGTGAGGCTGTGCAAGTGCGACTCCTGTGACCTGTCCCTGACCCGTCACGCAATGCGCCCACTCGCAAAGCAGCCACTGATGTGTTTTTTTTCACAGTCGAATCTCTGTTTTTTTTTTAAATATTCGAATATATATTCGAATTTAGAATATTCGTTGATAGCGCTACTGCGCGTGATAGGAGATATCCGAGAGAGGGGGCGTTCATCCCCGAGGTGAAGTTCGGTGTGTCCTCCTGTATGATAGCAGTGTTTAGCAATGTCGTCGCTCAGAGCTAGACACGCAAATTGCTCTGTTGTTGGTTGTAAAAATCAACATAAGAGCCTATATTCTGTCCCAGCTACAGAAGAACAGAAGAGACAGTGGTTGCGTTTCATTTTTAACGACAATGTGCCGGCTATGGTTTGTGTTAGCCTGTATGTGTGTGTGTGTGTGTGTGTGTGTGTGTGTGTGCTAACCACTTCACATCGGACTGCTTCAGTAAGGAGGGTCAGTACAAAGCAGGCTTTGCCTCGACACTGACCCTCGTAAAAGGATCAGTACCAACCATACTGGACCGAGCAACTGCACCCGAGCCACAGGTAAGTGTTGCCGCTGTTTGATAGTATTTACAGTTGCCTACAAGTATGGTGAAGTCAGCTGTAAACTGGCTAACTAGTTAGCTCCGCTTCGGTCCGCTATGCAATGGCGTTTGAAGTGAGTTTAATGTTAATAATATTACGATGGAGGTTGGTTGTCACAGTAAAAAGTCTGGAAACGTGCAGACTGGAGACAGAGACGACGCGAACAGTGTCCAAGAGTTTGGAGACTGTGTTGGAGACAAACAGAGCTTTCACTAGCTGTTAGCCATAAGCTACATGGTAGTAACTGTAATAACACATACGAACAAACTAACATTATTTAGACACACTAACCATTCTGAAACGTCCTGCTGCAGCCGCAGAGTCTGTGTTTCTTCAGCAGCCTGCCTTCAGCCAGCCTTCAGCATTCTGGGTCAAACTTGTACGGTTAAATGAAAGCCTCTCCACGAGCCATAGCGATACATCCACCGTAAACATTAGTACATGCTACCGGCTAGTGTAAGAGGCATCGTCTCCCTGAGGGACGTGTAGCACGCAAGGCCATTGGACAAGGCTCTCCAAGTAGGCGTCGACAGACGGAGCTCATTAGCATTTAAAGGTGCAGACACAGAAACAGCTGCTCTCAGGAGACCTCAGCAGAACTCATTTGAGCGACTTTTAGACAGCTGAAATTCAGGACCACGGATGGGTTTGGGGCAATGCATATCGAATACAGTGTTGTTGGACCTTTGACAGCTGTGTGAAATTGATGAAAGACAGTATAATATGGGACCTTTAAGCAGCCTCTAGACGTGAAAGCAGATTAGTCCTTTAATTCCTTTCGTTTTTTATCACCCCTCAATAAAAATGTGACCTATGCCTGAGTGTATGTTCACTGTTTTACTGCTTAATGCACTACAGGCTGTACCAACCGAGCCTTATGCATTTTGAGTCATTGTTTTTTTTTCCCTTCTTACAGAATTCTTACAGAATCATGACTTCTGTGTACCATTACACATCGAGTAAATTGAAAACCAAGACAGTTGGAAACATTAAGTAAGCCATGACTACAGTTTGCTAAATGTAGGAATTACTGTTAGTTAGCTACAGCTGATAACTAGCTATATAGTACTGTATATCAGCAGTAGTATAGTATAGCAGTCACAGCTATCAGTTCACCTTTGGAACCAGTGGCCCCTCCCACTTCTCAGCTCTATTTGTACAACAATGGTAAATGGACTTGCATTTCTATATTGCATTTCCAGTGTACTTACCACTCAAAGTGCTTTACACATTACCATTCACACACATTCATGCACTGATGGTGCGCAACAGGAAATCAAACCAGCGACCTTCGGATTACTAGACCTGCTCTACCTCCTGAGCCACAGCCACTCCTAATAATAAGTATAGTAACAAGTAGGGTTGAGTGGGTATCAGCATTTACACATTAGGCTAACTAGCTACCTTTTTTAGAAGCTAGTTGTCCACCATGAGGCTAACGTGTTCAAACAGCCGCACATATCCACTTCCTGAGTGCAACGCAGCGTAGCAGCATGATGGATCTCCCGATGCTTTGAAGGAAAATGTGTCTTAAGAGACTAACAATGTGGGGCTGTTGAACGATGGAGGCAAACACGAATTATAGACTAAAATCAGACAAAAAGTATTTCTGGCTCCACACAGCACCGAGGTTGTCTCATCTCAATGACATAGTTTGGAAAAATATGCAGGAACCAGGCTACTTTCAAATGATATGAACACTACTATTAGTCTACTTCCTATTATAGTATACTCAGGCACTAACAATGTCATTAAGTAATTTCTTATAGCATTCATGAGCAGCTTTACTGTAATCGAGCTTTTGTTTTATTTAACTTGGAATAAAAGCACAGACTGCAGTATTTCATGCTGAATTGCAACGCGTCGTCTATTTCTAGATTTTTATATCACAAGCTAAAGAGTCACACATTTAGCCTTTACAGAATCTCTTCATCGGTTGTGGACGTCTCTCATTGATGAATTGTTCCTTCAAGTGGTCACATCTGGTATGTTTTCTTTCCTTTTGTCTCTTTCCTGCTTCTCTCTACACTCTCCGGGGCTTGTAGGCGACCACCAGCCGAGCTGAAGCTGAGCCAAATCTACGGGAGGCTTTCATGGCCTGTGATATTTATGTTGGGGTTAGTCCAGGATTTCCAACTGATGATTGTGAATTTCTGTTGCAATCAATATGGGGGATCCTCCAGCTGAGCTGAGCTCATTATGATAATTCCTTCGTGAGTTCTGATTAATAACATTTGTTTTGCACATTTTGATAGGAGCACCATAATTGGCTGTTTCCAGCTCAGCTAAAGTGCAGTTACAATACAGGTCCACTTGTTTATGACTTCCACCTTAACTTTGACTGACCAACACTCTTTGCTGGAATGCTTTTATCTCAAAGGGCTTTTCTCCAAGACTGAACTCTTCCTCACACCATTATCAGGCCAAATGCTAATCTCCGATCATTTTTTGCATCCCATACTGTACAGTGCATCTTCATGTCTCACGCCGCTTTAATCCAGCGGCATGATAATACTTAGCAGAGTGGAATGTGAGCCTGTATCTGTGATGGGTGACAAACTGTATTTGAAGGAGACAATGTGCCTTTCAACAGGCCAGAGGTATGCTTTTATCCTCCTGTGAATGTAGCAAAAATAGGAGGAAGCAGCCAACAGTTTGACTCTATGCTTTGTGTATTGCTGTGCTCTAACCTGAGCCTTCACTCACACTGCGGTTGAAACAGGTGGTGTTTCGGGATTTGTTTGAAACTAAATAGACTTGGGAATAATTACAAGGAATCAGCGTTATGTACATGGCGCTTCACTTGAGACAAGTTGTTATTAAATGATTTTTTAACAGAGGATTTGGCAAGATTTAGAACTTTTGCCATTCTATAATAAACAATGGCAGCATAATGAAAATATTTACTTAATTCTCTCAAGTGACTTATGGCAACTTTGGCCACTAAACAGAGTGTCATGAGTGTTATGGCGTCAGGTGCCACAGTCTGTATAAATACTGCCTGTACACTTGTTTATAGGAAAACCCCCATCTGGCTTCAGCCAACACAGTCAGACACACTGGTGACCCCTCGGATTTTTCAAATGGAAAATATAACAGGACTGTTTGCTAAGCCGTACGGCAGTCAACTGTCAAGTGACAGACAAGACAACGTTGTAAAAGACTGCAGGCTCCACATCCCTGAGCCCAGCCCTTTCTCAACCTGTAAACACTGAGCCTGGCTTTTGAAGAACTTTCCAAAAAATCCCAGTGGCCTTTTTTCAGGCCCCATTTACGGGATTTATAAACGATGACAGTGTTATAGTGCTGTGCAAACTGAAAAGTTCAAGTAGGTAACAACTGGAGGAACTCACTGAGATATCTTCAAATAGACTACGCCAATGATGAGGAAGTGAAAAATAAAAATCAGCTGCTCAGCAATTCCTAAGAAAGTAAATAAAACAGTAAGACATGAAGATAATATAGTGGACGCTATCGCTGCACCTTTTCAGCCTCAGCTCAGATTTATTATAGAACACGGGAGAATTAGGATTATTCATCTGAAACTGCATTAAACAAGCCCAACATTTTTTGTTACTTTTACCTATTTTATGACCAATGTGGTTTAGTCTAGAAGGCTCCTAAAAGCAGCGGGTGACAGTTGATGCATACACAGAGCTGCTGTAAATTATGGCAGATAGAGCGTCAGAGAAAGTTGAAAGGTCAGGTGTTTCAAATAAACAAAGGAAGTCTGCGTTAACTGTTTTTGTAGCCCATTGTGCAAGATTGGCGACATGAAAGAATATCGGTAGATAAAGAGTTTGCAGGAAAGTCTTTGTCGCAGCTCAGAACAGTTTTAATAAATTGATAGAGGGGTTTCTGTTTGACCCTATAGAAGCACAACAGCACCAATATTGTGGGGCATAATAATGAGGCATCATTGCTTTTTCGTATTTAATAGAAATGTACCTGTTTATTTCGAATGCTATAAACTGATGAAAATCTAATAAACAAATACAAACAATTTTAAAAGTCTCAAAAGTAATTCATATCTTAAATAAAAACATATGCCTGAGCTTTTTACTTCATCCCCTCGATTCTCTTCACTCTTCTTTTATGGCCTTGTTTCTTATAACACAAAATACATTTTGGTGCATGTTAACATAAATCTCAGGTAATATTTAACATTGATTATTAATTTGTATTTTTTGTGTGAAAGTCAGTTAAATTGAACACAGGTCTAAAGGCATTCAGACTCTAGAGGCCTTATCTTTCCTTGGAGCTGAAGTTTATGAGTATTGCACATGGAAAGCGTTTATTACACGACGAACGATAAAGTTTTTCTGAGCACATCGAATTAAGGCATCGACCGATCATGCCGTCTCATGGGAATGGCGGACCTGTTGATTGTTTATGTTGGTCATCACACTGTATTCTATGACAAAGGACACACAATTGTTGAGACAATATGACAAAGATGACTTCAGATGAGTGATTCGACGCTGCCATATATGTGGAATTTTACCGATGGGGAAATGAAGCTGTTACATCCATCTGATCTTTTGAACGTGGGAGCTGATCTACCACAATCCTTAAATACAGACTGACTGTGCTCAGGGTCAGCTGAGATGAAGCCGGTGAACACGACCTCTCTAGCTGTCAGTGAGCCGGTCAGTGCAGCAGTGTGACCCCAAAGACCAGCAGGGCTCAGGGTTAGGGTTAGAGATCTCAGATCTCTGCAAACTGGCGCGTTTTTTTCTACCAGTCCCTGTCCTGCTTGGTCTGCGATCAGTTTCATATTAATGTGATGATATACCAGTGTCGCAAGAAACGCATTTTCAAAGATTGGCATCGCTGCTGGTGTGAATAGTTTGAAGCAGCATATTGGTAAGTGTGAGTATTTCGCATAGTCATGTTTATTCGTCATGTCACGTTTAAGTAAGAACTGCAATGCATTATTGCACCAACACAGTTTGGGTCCACACATTTAAGATGCACTTTTGAGACATCTATGACACAGATCAGCTTATTAAGGTTAAACTGTAATGAATGACTTAAAGTAAGGTACATTTTTGAAAAACATATTCATTCAGATATGTACTGTATCGGCTTCTAATAATGATGTTATTTGTCTTATTTCATAGTCTTAAAATGAATGATGAGTGAACTGATGTGTTCCAGTGATAACATCCATTGTAATGAACTGAATGTTGAACTGCTAAGTCCAAGTGGAGTCTCCATTCACTGGTGCTAAAGTCAAAGTCCAGTCTCGTCGAACAAAGTAATCAGATTCATGTCTAAAGCCTCACGTGAGTCTAAAGCCATCTGGCTGCATCACCTGTGTCAGACAGACTATATATAGAATATTTAAGACTCAGAATAACAGACTGGCAGACTGAGGATATGTGGAGGGCAGGGGTGTATAAAAAGCGGGGCACCAGCGTGCAGAGAGGGCACCTTATCATAATTTATTTACCATCGGTTCATCCAAGAGGGAACCCTTCATCAAACACCTGTTATAGCTGATCTGAAGATGAAGACAAAAGTTAAATTTAAAGGGGCACTACGTAGATTTAAAGATTTAAAGAAAAAAATTCAAACTGAGAATTGTAGTATTTACAATATTAATGAGGTAACGATGTCCACAAGTGAACAAACAAGCTGTTCTCAGAGGAAAATAAGGTCCCAGAACACTGTTTGAAGCTAGAAAGGTGGCAGGGTCCGCCACATATAAACAAAGTAAAACAGTATAACCTGTGTTGTCCTTTAAGGTCAGTTTGTTTATTCAGTTTGTTTAAGCAGGAAAAAAATCAGCATCAATGAACATCTTTCTCTTATCATTAACATTTCTTCCTGCAAACTACAGAGTGCTCCTTCAAACATATTGGGTTTTTTTTGTCCAATGAAATACCAAGAAACAATTAGTTTGAATCCCTGTACAGTATTATGCTGAGAGGCTGAGAGAGCTGCTTCACTGTCACATTTGCTTTAGAGCAGCTCTGTTCAGCACTGAACAGCAGTGGCCTTCGATCGGTAACAACCAATTTTTTGGACTTGGATTTTTTGAACTCTTCTTGGTGTATGTAATACTTATTGTAGGAGTAAAATGCACTTTGAGTTTGAGTTCCAAATGCATTTTTTATATAAAAGCAACTAAAGGAAAGCTTTCAGACTGTGTGAATCAAGTCACCATTGAGGTTAACTGATCCAAATTCTGAATATTTGGAGCACTCAATTACACAGAAATCATCCCATCACGACATCAGAGAAATACACACATCGTGTTTTGTATTTGGGTTGGATGTATTGCTTAGCATAATGGTTCTGCATTTAGCTTCATGGCTTTATGTCATTTGCTCTCTTCATGTGAAGAACTGTGTAAATCCTACACCAGAAACACATTTGTGCAAACACAGCATATGTGCAGGGTGTCAGTTTGGTGATGTATATTTATTTGTTGTGGAGCTACTTTAAGACTCGGACGGATAATTGTGTTTATTTTTACCTAAAAAATCTCTTGTAGTGTGGCTCCAACACATCTTCCAAACTTCTGTCAAATGGCACCAGTAAGTGTGTGAATTTAGTGATTAGTATGAGAGGGTAAGTGAGGAGCTGCAGCCAGGCCGACATGCTTCTACTCTTGTCAATGCAGCTGGGCTTCTAGTATTCCCCTCCTTCAAACTGTTTAGCTTGACGGCCTTTATCCACATCAATCACACGAGGAATCGAGCCACGGACGTTTCATCAACAGTTTTCACAGTGAAAACAGTGGAAGATGTCCCAGACCCACTTACGCACATTTAACAGAAACGAACTGGAATGGTGTGCAGCGGCAGGGGCTTGCGTCGTGTCTTGTCTGGTCCCACATGCCAAGAGAGATTAAGATAGTCCAGAGAAGAGGATCTGTTAATATTTTACAGTTGACCAGATGTGTCCAGAGTGTTATGAAAAACACGCTTTCTATGAATCTATCATGTTCCAATCCTGCCCAGTGCTCAGAGTTCACCAAATACTTCAAAGGCAGTGGCACGTGGAACTATTACTTCAACATTAAGAGCCTTGAGCAGATTCCCTCCTGTGTCCCTCCCACCCTGCTGCCAAAAGATGTTACAGCATCCTGCTGAGCTGCAGGTCAAAGGTCGAAACGTGCCAAATATCAATATTGGAATTACCACATGCTCACCAAGACACAACAAGAGACACGCAGAGAGTTAACCGGTCTGTTTGAAATGTTTTGTCACGGCCTCAGTGCAATGTGCATGATTTGCACCTCTGTGTTCACCCTGTGTACATCAGGCCTCATCCTGCACGTCATCACTACACATGTCGAAAGACGATTTACAGCCAAACTGTGTGCAAGTTTAAACATTGTACTGACTCCGTAAAAAATAGTCTTGAAGGAAAGAATGATTAGAATTCAGCACATTCTTTGTCTTTCTCAAACTGAGAGTCTAGGAGAGAGAACAACAAGATGGACAATTACGAGAATACATACAAGTACAAGGAGGTGAAGTGACCATGACCACGTCTGAACAGGGCAAAAACCGATCCAGCTCACAGGAACACAGCAGACCATTAAAGGAAATAAAGACTTTTCCTGGCCACACAGTGATCATTTCCAACGTGCCGGTTTTATCACCACTACTCTGGAACTTGACATCAATAAAATACACCGGCTAATTAAAATAGTCGTCTGCTGCCTGAGCCTTGAGAAATTTGGATGAACATTTATTTCATGTTTAAATATTAATTGTATAAGAGATATCATTTCTCATGCACAGCCAGGGCAGCTCGGGAGGTAGAGCAGGTCGTCCACTAATGAGAGGGTCAGTGGTCCGATCGCCAGCTCCGGCTGCATGTCGAAGAGTCCTTGGGCGAGATCCTGAATCCCAAATTGCTCCTGATGGCTGTTCCAGAAGTGTGACTGTATGTGTGCATGGAAATATCACAGGGCGCCATCTAATCTACCATCTAATTGTCGCAGCCTGACACTGGCAGAGGGTAAGGGACTGCGGCTGCTGACGGCTCACCACTGCCACTTCAGCAGTGCACTAAAAATGAACGACAGCGCAGTTTAGTTGAGAGCTGACTTGAGTCTAGAAACTTGGTGGGACTATTTGCAGGGCTGGACACTGAACTAATGTAGCTAAAGCTAACTGCACATGCTAGGAGCTGTGAACGTGCTACTGCTAGGCAGTCACAATAGCATTACAAGCTTTGTTCCATTTTTCACTACACTGTATTGATAACTACCCCCTGGAATTTAGTTCTCAGGTTCTGTGTGTCACTGCGGTCTATAAAGAGCGACTTAGGCAAAAAGAAAAACTTTCAGAGCTCACAATTTATCCAGGAGACACTGTGACAGCTTCCCTTATTTTGGACTCTCCTGCTCAGGTCAGTACTGTCAGGACAGCTGGCTATGGGTCAACTCTACAAATCTGTGTCACATGTGTGTGCCATCTCAAACTCTTGTGGGTGAGGTTAGCATTGTCATTCAGTGTTACCCAAATCAAAGACACCAACACTGATGCGCAACCCAGTGCATGCTGGGTCTGGTTGAAATGCTCAGCACGAAGTTTTGGAGTGGGACTGAGTGAAATATTCATATTATGTGTTAGAGCTGCAACAAGTTTATTATTAGAAAGTGACGATGCTATTTTAATAATGATTTCAGTCTTTGTTCAAACAAGAACAAATTAGCTGATTCCAGCTCCTCAAATGTGGGTATTTTTATGTCCTTTAATGATAGTCAATGGAATATCTTTGGATTTTGGACTGTTGGGAAGGTAATTTATTGGCATTTTTGGCTCTGGAAAATTGTGGCAGGCTTTTTCCCTAGTTTTTGACTGTTTCCCACTATTTCTATGAACTACATGAATAATTAAGAAGCTAATCAGTCAATCTATTGCTAATAATTTTTAGTTGCAGCTCTGTTATGAACTGAAACTGGACAAAGAGAGAAGCTGGAGCCAGAGCAGATTATGGATGACTTTGTCTTGCATTGATGGGTTTCCACCCTCTCTCCAGAGGAGAACCAACAAACAGTGTCTTGTATGCAATGAAAAAACTTGTGCATGCTCTCTGTTTTTTCCGTTTACCTGTTCGTAGGCTGCACCTGCTTGGGTGTGTATGTTTATTGCATGTTGGTGTCGACTGACCCGCTGATGGTTTATTCCCCTGTTGATTGCATTAGACGTCAGGCTATATGATCTACATGTATGGAGATCAATGCATGTTGCACCAGCAGTGCGATGGTGTAAGTGTTGTTCTTTTGCAGCTCGTACCAGTTAGGTAATAGAAGGTGGGTGTCTGTATAGTTCCAAGTATCTGTTGCAGAGAACACATCAATACAAAAGGAAAACTAACTCGTTTGAACATGAGGGCAAGGTGGCGTAAATCTCAGGGTCCTTAGTCAGTATTAATACACTTTACCCATTTTCATATACAGTAGCAATTTGTCCCCTGCAAGAAATCATCAATCATCTTTGATTATCTATTTTTGTACGTATTGTACAAGTGACGGTACTAATAGAGGGGCATTTTTGTGGAAGTTAGCATCACCCTGGTCTATCAAAGATTTTTGAATTAATATTTGGAATAGTGCAGAATAATAAGCTTTGTGGTCAATGCAAGTTATGATACTGACACATTTTGCACCGCTGAACGCCACTTTTATGATTTTTAAGCATAAATGTAATTGCCAACAACAAAACTGAAAACACAACGGCAAATCAGAAAACACAACAAACGCAAATCAGACACTTTAACCAAAACGGAAACCCTCGGGCGACAGGAATCGTCGCTGATTGGACGGGTCTGTCCTTTGAGCCGGAAGGACATGGTTTACATGTTTTCAAAACAAGAGCGTCGCCAGTGACGACTTACTCGCTGCTATTAAAGAATATTTTGATGCAGGACATGGATATGATGATGTTTGATGTTTTATCTATTTCGGCCATAAGCGGTCATATTGACAGAACATCATTTTGCGCGGTTTGCTGCTTTCATTGTCACTAACTTTGTTAGCGGCCTCCAGCTGCGCTTCTTTGTGAATTTACTTTTTGGGACACAATGACCACAACATGTAACTCATGCGCCAACC
>OMLP01040891.1:0-30255 GCA_900302685.1 Spondyliosoma cantharus | reverse complement strand
AATAAAAGAGAGAGAGACGGTGAGGGACAGAATCTGCTGGCATCAGCCAATCTGAAAACTCAAACAATGCCTGAACCAACAGATGCATTTAAGAGGATTCAGTTAAAGTCAAAGTTATAAATAAGACCTGCAAGTCATACTTTAGTAAAAATATGTTGAAAATGAATTTGGTAAAAGTCACCCATATAAATAGTTCTAGTCTGAGTCTTAGTATATGATATTAATGTACTTAAGCATCATAAAGTTATTTCATGGCAAAAGATATGCTTTAGTATCAAACGTATAAGTAAATGTGAATTCTACTTATATATTTGTATGTATGTACTGTATATAATAAGTCGATCCATTTTCACCAGTGCAGATTATCTGATGCAATATTCTGCATTTTTCTGATGATTGGAATCAATGTTTTTATCTGATTGCAAATTAAAACGTTTTTTTAAAATGCTGTTTAAATGTTTGATTCTTGTATAATGTACATTTTTCTCTCTTACCTCATGGTTGTTGGTTGGTCTTTCTTGTTTTTTCTAGCTTGAACTGATCTGCTCGGTGCCATAAAAGAATATATGACAAAACATTAATCATTGTGTAGATCAGTGGCTTTCATACGTTTTGTGCCAAAGGCAAAGGGCAAGCTACAATCTAAATGCACACCTGTCTTCATAAATAGCCTCTACAACGATACAACAATTTAATCACTCAGTATACATTTATTTTCGGTTCCTTGGAGGGTTTTTACCCTCGGCAAACCTGTTCTTGCCTTGGGGGACAGTTGGCCACTGGATTATCTCAATCTGACCGATGGGAACTGTATCATTTTTCCCCTCTGACCAAATACCTAATGAATACTGTGAAAGAGGAATGCAAAGCCACAGATTCACTTGTTAAATTCCATTTATTATATATTTATATATGGGTTATAAACATCACAAAATATAAAGTTCAGGAAGGTCTTGCACAAAGATATACTGTATAGAATCAAGTAAAAGAGCAACCTTAGATTAGTCAACAATGGCAAACGAAGCAGGCATATTATCATATCTGGGTTCAGTGGTGCAGCTGTGTTAGGAACATTCTCATTTTATAATTTATATTTTAGTGCAAAAGAAGTCTTTGCAGCTCGTGGCTCCAAGGGATTATTCAATATTGATAATAAAATAGAATTTTACAATATAGATGTTAAGGTTGCTCTTTTATTGCATATTGTTTAAGAACATACTGTGGTATTAGTTACAATAAGGTCTCAAGGTTGTGATGTTCAAATGATCTAATATTCAATATATATACCTCTTACATTTCTAAGCATCAAATGGTATCTCATCAACATAATAAATTTAACTATAAGCAATATCCATATTAAAATACCTGAATATAAATAACATGCTTTGAGCAAAATAATTGTTCATTTACAATGGTAGTTCAAACAACCTAAGTCAAGAGCTGTCAAGCCTTTAGAAATAGCAAAACCTATACATTGCTTTGTGTCAAATGCATTTTATTTTTTCGACTGAAGGCCACTTTCAAACAAAGCAATCTATACAAGAATGACATCAAGTCTTTTCACAAGATGAAATAAGTTCCAACCAAAATTCTTAATGAAAGGGGAAAACAAATAGGTGGTTTGATTGTACTTCTTTGTCTATCAAACAATAACTAATATAGCAATAATAATTAAAAAAAATACCCACAGAACTACAGTATACGTAGGAAATAATACTTAAGCACTAATAAACAGTTGTAATGTTACAACCACTGTAACAAGTTATAATATAAACGTCTGATATAACATTTTTGGAGAAATTAATAGTGGATGACTGTTACAATATGAGACCTGGATTTGCCTACTATTATGTGGTGGCAATGAGATGTGTACTTCATAAATAATGTGTGCTTCACACATTTTCTGCAGAAACTGCACAGATCATACATGTTCACATCTTAAACACCTGGATAACTGGGTTTGTGCCTTGTCTACATGCAGGCTATTAACTCTTTTGAGTGCAACAGGATCAAAACAAGCCAATAACAACATAGGGCAACCTTTAAAAGAGTGTATATAGTGTGTGTGTGTGTGTGTGTGTGTGGGTGTGTGTGTGTGTGTGTCTGCTCGCGTTCGTGCGTGCATGCGTGTGTGCATGCGTGCATGTTCAGTGCATGTGTGTGGCAACAGAGCGAAATAAGAGAAAGAGAGAGACAGAAAGTTAGATTGGTCACATATATACACTTGTTTCCATACCATTGTTCAATTTGCTAAACCACACTATGTATTTACAGAATGTACATTTAGCGTTTCTGACATCATTATCATTACTATTTAGTGCTAAACTATATAATATCATCCAAGAGATGCGGTGTACCCACCCAGTCCAGTGTTCTTGGCTCGGATGCAGCCATGATCATGCACATGAACTGTTTCCCTGTTCTCTTATCTATTGGGTAAATGGTAGTTGGCGTGAACCTTTTGTTGCTCTCCACAAACTCACACAGCTGATTATAGATTTTGGGGTACTCGTGACGAAGGAAGACTCCTCTGGTCCTGAGCTCTCGCTGGATATTGACAAAGCACACCTCTCTGGCTTTTCTTCCCTCCTCCCCCTCCTTGTCAATGTCTGGTGTGCCTGGAGGCGGAGTGAGGATGAGAGTTTCCATTTCATTATCCTTCTTGAGTACCTTTTTGTCAGGGCTTGAAGAGGCCAAGGACACCTTTGCATATTTTCGAACTGTTGGTGCTTGGACCCTTGGTGAAGGTCTGTTAGGCACTAGTTCACCAACAGCTACGGATACATTGAGAAGGAAACATTCATTGGGGTCATACTCGTTACCGGCATGCTGCAGCTCCTTGCAGTATTCACCTAGGTTGTCCTTGAAGCCATCCAGCTCTCTGAGAGATAAATATGTTGGAGACATGAGGAGGCTCTCTAGCCCAACTTGCAGGAAGTTGTCAGCTGTCTCTGGATTAGCAAAACCCAGAAAGAGAACGCCTCTCCCTCTGGAGAGGTAGCCAGCTTTAGCAACGCGAGAGAAGGCTTTGTGGATCTCCGAATTCTCTCTGCAGAACTTCAGAGTGTGTCGACACACACTGTTGACACGACCATACAGACAGGTCTCTTTGTGGATCTCCCAGTCATCCCTGCGACAGTTTCGTGAGCAGTAAAAAGTGTAGCAACTATGGCACGATTTGAAGTACAAGCAGGCATTGAACATACTCTCAACCCGGTTGCACTTCTTGTTAGCACACGCCATGGTGTCATCTTCATCTGTGCTGTGGTCTGGAGAACATTCCTCTGCACTCCTTTGTAAAGCATCACATCCACTATCAGGGTCTTTGATTGTGTCAGGGCTGGATTTAGAGGATGGCAGCTGTGAGTCCAGAACTTCAGAAGATCCTCTGTCTTTGTCATCGTCTTCAATGATTAGTTGTTTTAGCTGGTCTAAAAGGTCTACACTTGACTTTCTACAGGTTGGTGGTTTGTAATCAACAACCAAATCAGCTAAGAGTTCATCCAGTTGCTCCAGACTCTGCTGGAGGGAGAAGTTGTTATGTTTCCTCTCTTTGCTTACATCCGATGTGTTGCATGGCTGCTTTGGATTCAATACTCTCGGAGATGGCGTCTTCTCATCGTCCATATCCCAGCTGACAGTGTGCACATCACGTCGTTTGCTGTTGCCTGCATTTAGGTCATTGTCTGTTATTGTGATCTCAGGAGTTACAAACCAGTGCCCACTTTTGGAATTCCTCCATGGATTGCTTGAGCCCCTGTCAGAGAGAGAATTCTCAGAGAGCGAAAGGGCAGCATAGCGCCTTGGTGAACTTGAGAGGTTAAGTATAACAGGCTGGGAGGTAACATCAGATGATGCTCCTTGCCTTGCTTGGTAAAACAGGTTCTCATAGCTTCGTCCACGAGGCACTGATTGCTCTCTGTCATGCCGTGGGTACAGAATATTGTCCCAAGACTTGGAGTGGCTTTTGACCTCTGCTCCTAGTCTATTTGTCTCCATACAGCTGTTAGTATACCATGGGGGTATACTGGGATCTTGTCCCACTCTCGGTGGTGTGTGTTGAGAGGAATGGTTAGAGTAACCTGATATACTTGAGCGATACCAGTCATATGAATAGGCCTGGGACATTCGAGGGCGCCGACGTCCCTCTGTATGATATGGCCTTGCTGGAAAGTATGGCTCCTCAGGTGAGCTGTACGGTTTGGAATAAAACAACCTTGAGCCATTCATGTGGTATGGATTGAACCGACTGTCACCATCTCCATAGTATGATCTAGAGAGTGGGGTTTGAGAAAAGTAGGATCCTGCCTCACTTGTGGAGTAAGGCCTACTATATACAGAATTTGCTGGCTCTCTGTTGGAAAGGTGGTCTGTGTAATATGACCTGACGGGAAGGGTGTGCACCCATCGAGTCCGAGGATCATACTGACTAGTCATTGTACTACCATGGCTTGTAAGACTTGACCGATCATCCTGAAAGTATGCCCTAGAATAGGGATGGACCGGGTACCGCACAGGGTCCTCTGTGTAGAAAAACTTGGTTGGGATGTTAGGATTTGAGTAGGCTCTTTGTTCCTGACTCAGATATGGTGCTGTTGGTGACGGCATTCTGTGCATGTCAACATGCTGGTAAGAGATGGGAGACATGCTGGTGGTATAGTGGTATCCTTGTCTAAAATCTCCACTGTAGCATTCGCTTGGAGTGGGCGTTGGTGAGGAGACAATCTGTCGTGGTACATACAAACCTCTACTGCTACTGGCCTGGGAGTATCTCTGCCAGAGTTGCTCAGTCCGTACATTGGGAACCTGCCTAGATGTGTGCTGCAGTACAGAAGCATCCGGTTTAATGTCAACACGACATCGGACATGAGGGGTTATGGCTGGTTTCTCTGGTTTATTCTCCTCAAAACAGTCTGAGACATAGAGGGGAGAATGAGGCTGCAGTTTGCTAGGATGCACATCATTCACAAAAGCCCTGTTTGATGGGTAGGATTCTCGATGTGTTTCCGAAGTCCTTAAGGTATCAGATGCAGCTTGAGGTGCATCCCTCCCCTTCCTGACTGCTGGAGGAGACACTGAGATGGGCACAGGAGTGAGGGTGGCCTTGATTCTTGGAGCACTTTTAGATCTTGTTCTCTTTTTAGAGTCTGACCATGTAAGATGGCTGGTTTTATCTTGGGTGGTTTGCTGTTGGAACTGTCTCGTGTTGAACAGATCAGGAGATGAGAAGCGAAGGTGCCCAGGTTGATCTAGTCCATTAGTCCACATTTGATCTTTGTTTAATGTCTGATGCTCAGTCCTCTTATATGGGTACTCCATTGGGGAAGAGAAGGACTGGGGGTCATCCAGTGACTCAATGAAGTCAAAGCTACGGCAGTGTCTTTTGTTGATGATTTCAGGTTTGTCGATCATTTTCAAGTCGCACTGCCGGGAGGAGTGGAGAGAAATGGGGTGGTCAGTAAGGGGATTTAGAGTAAAGTCCTGATAAAGAGTCGATGCCAGTATATCAGGGGGATGTGTTCGTGTCATCTTAGAGGAACTTCAATGCTCTCCATTCAGTGTGATTCAAGATCAACACAGCCTGTGAAAAGAAAGAGATAAATAGAAATAAAAACACTTCAATGCACTTAAATGTATAGAAGTGAGTTAATGTTCTGCTAAAAGGAGGCAGACAGGAAGTAGTTAGTACCTCCATAAGTTGAGTTGTGTACTAACAGTGGAATCAGTGTATATTTGAATTGTCTGTGAACCAAATCTCTATACACATTTCAATACTTTCTATTTACATATTTAAAGCTGTAATAAATACAAGTAAAATCTGTACAACAACCTGATCACATGGCAAATTCCTGCAATGTGTGGACTTTAGATTAAGCAGTACTTTCTCATTTACTCACCAAGTTAATATCCTACCGACAGCCACAATGCAACACTGCATCTGAGCAATGTGACAACCAGTCATTATTTGGGTTAATCTTTAATTTTAATGAGACTGGAGACACTGTGAGCAGAGATTAGCTATTCATATCTTTCACTGCCAACTTTTTCAATGATAAGAATGTGCAGAACACAATTTTCTTAGCATTATTCAAAATTGCTGGTAAAAGAAAATCTTTATTTTTACTTTAATTTAAAACTTGTATTATTGGAGACAATAATATTAAAGCTATTTTTACTTTTTCTGATTATATCTATATGTAGAATGTGAAAGGTCAATATAGTATATGTAGTCTATCATTATTATTATCATTTTATTTTTCTATTATTCTATTTTTGTCTGTTTTTGACTTTTTGAGCTACTGTAACAGGGAAATTTCCCCAGTGAGCGATAACTTAAGTCTTATTTTATCTAAATATAAAGACAAATAGTAGTAGTAGGGCAGGACAATATGGCCTTAAATTAATATTGCAACACTTTTTTAGACCATATTGTGATACACAACATATATCCTGAGATTTTGGTATCTACTCAAAGGTACGTGATTAATACTAGACCTGGACACAATCAAATATCACAATATCTTGAATGAATACCTCGATATTGATATTATGATAATGTTGTAGGGTTTAATAATACTTTGACAAAATATTAACACAAAGAGATTTTTCATAAATAAGCATCAGTAAAGATGATTAATGACTTAATAGTAAAGTCAAGTATTAGAACAAGAAAAACAGTCTGGTAAGTTCACTACTTTACTATAATGCAGCCTATAAAAACCAGAAAAAGACCACACTGATATACCATATAACGATATAACAATATCCAAAATCTAAGACAATATATAGTCTCATATCACGATAACGATATCATTTTGCCTGGCCTTAAGCAGTACTAGTAATAACTGTATTAAGCTACTATAGTATGTTTTGATGTAGCATTAAAATCTTTGACCATAGAATAAAATAAATCATTATAAAACGTGAGTCTGAGTTTCATAAAGTGTCTTTACTTGTTTTAAAATTTGAATAAAATGCAACTAAGCATTTCTGTTTTCTACTGTTTGTATTATTACTAACATCTAATACATACATAAATAAATAAATAACAGACAACAGTATTTTGTTATACTTTAAAGTATTACCATGGTCAAAACCATTCCATTTCAACAATGGATTTATGTGTCACACACACATGGGCTTTCTTGTTGGCGCCCACCCACGAGCTAACCCTGAGTTACCATCTGTTCATGGTGAAGAGAGAGGACTGACCAGCCATCTCTGTCAAGTCTCCACAATACACCTAAATATCACGTCTGCTTACACATGACCAACCCCAATATCAGTTGTTCTTGTTACAGTGTTTCAGTTGTAAATTCAAAGTATCAAATTGGCCTGGTAAATTCAATCCTTGTTCAACAATGTACTAAGGATATATAGCAGTCCAAACAGAAAATTAAAAGAGACAAATTCAAAGGACTGTTATTTTACTAGAGTGACAATAAAAAATTAAAATTAAAATGCAAAAGTTTGACTGGAAATACTCAAGCTTGACACATTTGACAGAGATATGTTACGGAGGCAGGATATTTTACAGTTAAACAATAAACTTAATTTTATTTTGATTTTAAAAATTACAAATTATCCGAGGACTCTTTTTCCGCATTTCAAAAAAAAATAAGCCATCATATTGGCCCATATTAAACATCATATACTGTTTGCTGATACTGTTATATCTATAGGCTAATATCAGCCAATAATGGTCACTAATGTGTAACTGATGCCCCAGTGTCATCATAATATCACTACAATTTAGGTCTAATTCTATGTCACTTGTCGACACTGAGTTCAAGCCATTTGCCACTAAACAGGACGAAGCTGTTTAAATCGATCTTACTTTCAGTCCTCATATTCAATGTTTAAATCACTGAGGTGAGGTTTCAGCAAGATGGCAAAGGCCCTGATAATAGCCTTTATTTATTTATACAGTATAAAAATAGGCCCAACAGGGTGCAGGATGTAATGGTGAGCATTCAGTGAGTAGTTCACTCCCACAACCTGTCTTAAACAGCCACACAAGCTTAATACATTAATGGATATGAACTCCCACTATTGATACCATAAAAATAGACGTGCACAGCTACTACTCACATCTCAATAGGACTGTTACAGTAGATCAATACCACAAGAGATTAATACAAATTTAAGATTAGTTATGTAGATGTACAATAGGTCACTATTGACATCACCACTGACCACCACAGACACTCTTTTAAGTCCCTGTAGGAATATTATGAGGCTTTCTTCTGTAGAAAAATGTTAATGTGTTTGATCACACAGATTTAGGACTGAAGATAAGACATACTAGCAGATTTGCTTTTAAAATCAGGGGAGAGAACAAGATGCGTAGACCAGCTAAGCGCTTGCATTCCTTCCTCCACTCATCTTCATGTTCTGAGGCTGTTCTTCAATAGGGGGACTACACTTTCTAGCACAAGTATTAAACCACATGCCACATACTGTCTCCATGGCTACAGCACACAGCAAAGAAACCATGAAACACTCCTGGAGTTGCACCGAGGGCACAATTTCAGCCTGGAAACATGCTTTGAAGACGCACCTCCCTTCTATCCTCTGGCTTGTTTCTGTGTTTAACCTCTTTTCATTTCTATCTGATTAACCGGCTACTAAATTACGGTTTGAATCGATTCTTTTTCATCTCGCCCTGTTTCTATAACATTTGCAGTGCCCATAGGGCTTATATGTTTAACGCTCGCCTAGTTTAAACCTCCCCTCAGTGTAATCTTGCCTGTCTGTATGGGTTTGTGTATACTGCTGTTTTTGTGTGCTACTTTGCTGCAAAAACCTGTCTGTTTTTAAAGTGCTGTATAAATTACATAAACTCGCAACTGGGCTTGGGCTCGGGAGTATTGTGAATTGCTGTGATGTTTTCTGTGTGGGCAAAATCTATCTGTTACACAAGTGCGACTTTATATTGACCTTATGAAAGGATGCACCAATGATGCTCTTATAATGGCCTATTTAAACAGTGATGTTACCCTTCTGCGAATGGGAATTAGGCTCATTTGCATTTGATTGCACATTTGTGACTGCAAACAACTTCGAGGACTGTATTTTAGCGACCATTGCGAGGATTTCCAGACAATAACAAATGTGATGCAGATCCGCCTGAGTCCTCCCCGCGGGGCCACGCCGAGGCGCATTCAGCCTTGAAGCGTTACCAAATTCTTGCTCTAACGCACTTCAGCACCCCTTTTATTTTGGTGCTGCGGCACGGACGGCCATCCGTGCTTTGTGGCTGACCTAATGCCTTTGAGCCCGGGGTGACATCATTTGAGGGAGAAAAAGAAGGAGGAGAAAAGCAAGCGGGTTCAAACCGGGACAGAGTCCGACGAGGAGGCGCGATGGGGAGAGAATGAGTTCGTCTAAGTTTGGAAATGTACGAGCGATAGAAGTGGATGCGGGGCCTTACCGTCTCGTCAGAGAGTCGATCGGATGCGATGGACATGGTGGAGCGGCAGCCCGTTCTCCGTGAGGTGCAGCTTCACCCCCACCCACCCCGCACCTGTCGTGATCCTCCCGCAGCAGAGCCGTCCCTCCCGCTGCCTTACATGTTGTCCTCCTCAGCCTGCGATGCTCTCACACTCGCTTATGTCTTTGCGTGTGCGTGTGTGTCATCGTGCTTGCGTGTGTGTGTGTGATGGAGGGGAAGGAGGAGGTGTGTCTGAGCCTGCGCTTGTGCGCGTGCCTCTGGGGGCGTGGCTGTGCGTGTTTTTGTGTGGAGGGAAGGAGGTGCGGTGGAGCGATGGGGTGGGGGAGTGTTCGGTCTCGGAGCAGCAATGCGGTCCCTCTCCGTTCGTCTCTGAATACGGAGCCCTGAAGATGACTGCCTGCCTGGGTAGCTGGTAGTTTGCTCATCCTGCAGCGCGAGGTGCTTTTAATTAGCTTTGCTCACCATGAGGTAAAGCCTCTCCCACATCGAGGATACATTTTTAGAAAGTTCGCAGCCCGCCTGCAGGATCGGGCCCATCCTACTCTCCTACACTTGGCTGGTCACATCTGGTCTTCCTCCTACACTTTTTTTTTAGAGATGCAAATGATGCTGAGAAGAAGCAGTCCCGTGCCAATCTACTGTCATTTTGCAAATGTGTGATGAGAGGCTGCGAGTGATTGTCGTCATTACCTTTCTCATCTATGAAATGTCAGACAATTGTGAAAAAATTGTCATGATCATAGTTTTTTGACATTCCTACATATGTGCATGAATTGATTTTTTGTTGAGTGGCTAATTCATGAATTGACTTATTGTTAAAGGTGCACTGTGTAGTTTTGGGGAAGACATTTTAATGAGAAGAAAAATATCTACATTGATTGTTTTTTATGCCTAAAATAACAAAATAAACAACTCTCTTTGTTTTCATGACTAAAACGGAAGGAAAACAACTGACCTTAAAGGACAACACAACCTCCTATTTTACTTTGTTTACATTTGGCAGACCCTGCCACCTTCCTTGCTTCAAACAGTGTTCTGAGGACCTATTTTTCCTCTGAGGACAGTTTGTATTATTTCCTCATTAATATTGTTAATGTGAAAACTCTTGAGTTTGAATTTCTTCTCCCAACCTACATAGTGTGCCTTTAAAGCTGTAATGTGATCACATCATTTTATAGTTCTGAAAATGTCACGATAAGAATGTGGTAATTACCAAGAAACATACTACCACCGATACCACAGGTTACCACAGTCTACAATCTATTGAAAATTACCCTTATATTATTTTTTTTTTCCATTTAGCATTTAATGAATAACTGGTAATTACTTCAATACATTTCCAGGAAACTTTCAACTACTTTCTGTCCAACCTTTTCCTCAGCAGAGCATTGACTATCTGTCCAACTTCATGTCAGTAAACTGAAGTCAATTTTGTAATTGTCACCAATTTCTATAATTCAGCAGATCAGTCCAACGTTGGAACACTTTTCATAACATCCATTTTTATAGTTAACCACTAAATTGCCAATTAATGACAAATACAACAGTGGTCAGCTGAGGGGGACTTGGAAATTCACAAGCTGGAAATGACATGATCAGTTTAGTGGTTAAGCAGAAACTAGGGGAATATTCCTGGAAATCTATTAAAGAAATTAGCTTACTGGAAAATAACTAAATATTTATACATATTTATTATTATTAAATGATATTGGGGTAATGCTGAATACATTTTGAGGTAATTATTATGGCAATTTGGGGATAATTTGAAATAAATTATATGAAACATAATAATAAATATGTTATTTGGCAATTACCATCTACTTACCTTGAAATTTGTGGACCTGTAGTGTTAACTAAAATTGATATGTTAGCATTGTACATTCCTGCAAATCATATGCACTATTGAATTGTGTCATACGTCTCATCTCAACATTTCTACAATATGTGTCATATCACGATGAGATTAAACGTGTATGAGGGGACTTGGACATCAGGGTTAGGTGTGACAGCCGTTTCAACATTTGTAAGCACGAAACCACTGGCAATTTTCAACATGACATCAGGACATTTTCAAGCCAAAAAAGACAAAACTAAATATTTTTGGCAAGAATTTTTCACAAGACGTTGGAAATATTTCTAGCTGTGTTTGCAGCAACAGCACCAGGTAAGCCATAACATGATCTTTTCCTAACCTGAACCAAGTAGCTTTTGTGTCTGTCCTACCGGACCATAAGCACAGCACTGTCACAACATAAAATTCAAAATTGAACACATAGGACTGTAAAGTTGTAAATTTTTTGCAGGAACGTATATCTACAACATCCATTCTGGTGACCGCGTTGCTGATAATGATCTGTGAATCTGACAACTTGTAGGCTATACAAACATTCACACTGGCACCTGAAAAGGGTGCCCTTATTCCTGATGGAAGTCTTCCTTGTTACAACATGATCTTGCTTGCACGTCATCTTTTCTTTCTCCCAATCTTGCCTGACGAAAAATCAGTTACAATATGCATTTCCTAGCCTGCCCTGTGCCACACACATCTGGCCCAAAGTCTCACCTCGCCACAGCCTTCTGCATTGTCTGAATTGATGGTGGGGACAGCTGGCTGTGAGCCCCAGCCTGGAGCATGTGACTGCCACTGCAAAACTGCTTACTGAAGCACTCTCACAGCAGATAGAAATCACCACAGACAAACTGTGCTGATCAGGCTGAAGATAGCAATGATACTTTGCTTTGACGGTGCTCATTTTGTAACAGGAATAACAGCTTTGCACTGCTCGCACGCAGTCGATTTTTCTATTATCTACACTTTTCCTGCCTGCATCCTGGTTACAAAACACCACAGCTAACCGAGACTCCATCTGTGACATACCACGTGTACGAGATATGATTCAGAATGACAGTACAGTGGATCTCACATTGTGCGGCTTCCAGCATCCATGAGAGTGGGATCCATCCGAGCATGTGTGACTCACCCTCTCCAGCACAGTGCATTGGCATCAGTTTGTGTCAGCTGTTGGTTAGCAGGCATAAGTGTCTGTCAGCTGGCTGCTAGCAGGTGTCTCAGGCACCTCGTAGGCTCTGTGGAGAGTAAATCAATGGCTCTCTGTTGATTAGAGGGCCCCTCTGACAGGGATCAATCAGGCATATACCACCACAAAGTAACAACAGTGAAGCAGACCCTGCTTCGCACTGCCTCCGATGTTTAAACAAGCTTTCATGCTGCTCCGACACATCCACCATAATGAGCCATAAGGAAGAATCTGGACATTCTGCTTTGTTCCTACACTGTTCCCTGCTCATGCTGGCTCAGAAAACAACCTTCAGTTCTCCCGCTGTCTCCAATTAGCTCTACGTAAGAGTGAGCGACTCTCTACAAACTTTCTCTCTGATTCCTGTGTTCTTATTGGAGGGAATTACATAAGAGATTGCGGGGATGCACACGCAGCCAGGCCCCACTGCTCACAAAGTCCAGCCCAAAATAGCCAGCGTGGCAAGCTAATACAAAGCAACTCTCAGCTTCACTTATTTTGGACTGTAATGATATGTCAGAGGAAACAGGGAAAACACATTAGACAGAGATAAGGCAAACACATTTCAGCTTTCGAAAGAAAACCCCAGGGATGTTCTCCACGGTCCCTACAGTGGTGAATATTTCACACAGCCAGAATAAGACCTCTTAGATAGACATATGTCTGAATATGGGTGGTTCCTTGAGATCTTAAAGGACCCTTCCATGCCCTGTATGAAATATGTACAACTCCGATTCAGTGGACGCAGAGGAGGATGAAATGCAGCAGCAGAGGCGGTGGGGGATGCACCCAGTCTTCCCTTAAATCCAAATGAACTCCGACTAAGTCCTCAACAAATTAAACCACCCAATCCTCTCCCTCCAACTTTCCTTCCCCCGACATAATTTACAGTTGTGGTGGTCCATGAGGACGCACGCCACTCAGACCGCGGATTTACACGCAGCGAGGTCAAGTATTTGGATGCTTCTTTGGCTCATCGGGGGTACTGAAGAGGCAACGTTGGCATAGTTTCGATTCCTGGTGGATCAGACTAGATTATATTCAGCGGATTGTTAGGCTTTTCCTGAGTGGACAAGAGTTGCTAGAGGAACCCTAACTGCTGTCCTCATGTAGCTGATGCTGCATGTTGCAAAGGTGGACGCTTCCTTTGGGGCTGAGACCCGACGACGAGAGCAACAATTTGGGTGTAATTTCGCCGCGCTCAATTAGCAAATTGTGTTTACTTTGGCTGCGCACACAAAAAAAGAACATCCTCATCCACTCCAAGTAACACTCATAAACAAATTCATGTACAAGCCGAACCATTTGGGAGCGGTATCCATGGTAACCCACACTGAGTAGGAGCAAAAGAGGCTGAATTGATTTCAAAGGGAATGAGGTAAATTGCTGATGGGAGTCTTCCATGGAGACCATAAATATCTACGTCACTAAGAAAAGAGGAATGGAGGTGAAAATTGCCTTTAACCCTTCAATCTGCACATGCACTGGCAGGAGGGATTCAGGGATTCAGCAGTGTGGCGTTAAATCAGCTGTATGTTAAGTGGTTGCCTCTTATGTCCCTGACTATGTCCGGCATAGATAGACAAGTTAAAAGTTAACATAAGGTGAACCATAAGGAGACCCCTCCTCCCCCTGCCTGGCAGCCTCATGGCAGAAATAAAGCAGGAACAAAGACCTGCGCTCATGTGGGCATATTCTACATGTAGGTCAAAGTAAGAATAGTGTAGATATTATTCACAGCTGCAGTGTGCAAACACAAACTCCTCTGTCCTGCTCTCTGGAGTCAGTAAGACATCCCATGGTGAGTCTTAATTAAATCTTTACTACACACTCCTCTCTCATCCTTCATCATCTGCCATTTTGGCTGAGGAACCATTCGGTCATGTGTGCAGGTTTATTAAAGGGGAAACACATTTGGAAGGAAGAGACGGGCCTGTTGGTGGGTGCAGTATCTTTGCGAGGGCTCCTGATGGTGTGAATTATTTGTGGTTGTGCATTGTCACTGTGATATTGTTATGTAACAGCAGAGAAACAGAACGCAGTTATATTACAGTTGGAGCAAACTGCCTCTCGCTCCGAGTTTCATCACATTTTCAAACAGTGACTGAGCCCAGCAGGAGGTTTTTATAATGCAGCGCTGTCATTAAGGTCGTGCTTATTCAAGACTGGACAGACAACAAATCTTTTGTGCCCCGGTTAGGAAGAATCAATGAGGTCCTTCTAAATATGGATATCTCTCACTCTCCATCCCACAGCAGGACAATGCAAAGTAGTACTGGCTTGCACTAATTGTGCAAGGCTGCAGGCCATGTATAATAGCTGTAACAGCCACTGTTTTCCATTCAGAGACTAGCATGTGATTGCTGAACAAGAGAACTGGATAGTGGACTGACGTTAGCATTTCTTTTCCTTCTATATTGGATGAGAACACTTTGAGAAATGTATTTGAAATGAATAAAACTAACGAGAGTTGACCCCCTCGCCTGGAATTTCTCCCTAGCCTGCACATCCACCCATCAAATTGCATGTGCAAATCAGTTTTGACACTTAACGTATGTAATTATGTATTCCAGATGCACCTGTGCTCTCAGCTTCTCCAGGCTGTTTAAATGGGTCAGCTCTAGAAATATCCTGGCTCGGAGAGGCCCCTCCTCTTTTGTCTTCTCTGTACTCGCAACAGAACAAGACTATTGCTGAGAACACCCTTGAATGTTTTACTTGTGATGTGCAAAGTCATTGAAGTTGTAAGAGAATGATTACACAACGCCTCAAGTGTGTGGCTAATGGGAGAAAATCTCAATTTCTGCGGTTTTCTTGTGAATGGACGGCTTTAGATTAACAGATAATGCCCAGTCATAGACACTAAAGTCATTCCTTTATTTATGTGTGGGCTTAAAATGTGAAGTGCCACCTCGGAAAGATTTACAAATTAAAGATGCCAAATAAGAACAATGTGATTATCTTCCATTACACTTTCAATATAAAATCGCGGCTTTACTGATCAGAAGAGCATCTTCACTGATAACCACACCTGCATCTGTTAGGAGAGGACACCATGGCCCACTGGGCAGCTAGATAAGAAAGTCACGCCAGCAGACAGAGCTATAAAAACGACACTGACCTTTCATGAGTGCACTGCTCTATAACGTCCTGCCTGCAAATTGGATTCTGCACAGCAGACACTTTTGTCTGCAATGAAAACTTTAACAGGAAAAAGAAATTGATCCATTTGGTGATTAAAACTGAGCTCTCTCTCTCTCTGTATAAAACCTGCCAGCTGAAATATTTAGACAGCAAACATCTCAGTTTGAATGTGTTTGTTTCAGCTGTAGATGCAGTCATTGATTTGCTCAAAACAAGGCAATGAAACGCACTCTTTCTTTTGACTGGGGATGCATAATACTACCAGCCTCTCTCAGCTGCAGCTGCTCCATTCAGATTTGCAGCCCTAATGAAAGCCCACAAGATATTGGAGCATAATACATGTGTTTTTCCTCAAACACCATGAATTAGGCCATTATTATACGAAGAAAGGACAAAGGCTAAACTATGGTGAGCGCCATTCGGGGAGCCGTTTGTTCATATGTGCCAGATTAGTTTTGTTTAATAGGATTATGCACACATTGGTATTTGTGTATTTTGTGTGATCACAACTCAGAATTGTGTCATTAAAATTAATTTCTCGGGAGACAATGAATAAGAGACCTCATTGGAGTATTTATCATAATAGAGGACCAAACTCCCGTAAAACTCTCTGCAGCATCACCGACATCGACAGCATAATGATGGTGCAGTAGTCAGTGACTCGCCAACATCCACATGACAAAAACCTCACATCCAAAGTAGTTGAACTGCAGCACTGATCATGTTTTGACTGTATTTCCATGTTTTGCTGATGTCTCACTCACATTAACATCAAATTTGAATACACATACTGTAAATTGCTTCGGGCTAAAGCATTTGCCAAATGAATGTAATGTTGGGTAATGAATAGTTCTGATCAAACAGACAGAGACATAAAAGGCTGTGCTCATTACACTAGTGTAAAATGAATTATATAACCTGATTAATCTCATGCAGTATTGAAGCTACGGTAGTCAGACTGAAGGCCCGCACCACCTTGTGGCCACATTAGTAAATCTGCTATTGCAAGTACTCTGCAAAACACTGTAGTAATTTTTCAGATCCTTCCTGACCTCATATCTTGTGTGTTTTAGTCATTTTGCTGGCTCATTAGCACTACAGGCCTAACTCCTACATGTTTAATATGGACATTTTAAGGCCAAATTCATACTTTCAACCTTGATCTATATGTCATGTCATATCCAGACAGTTGATTTTCATGAAATCGTTTTTGATTTGGGGCTTCAAATCTACAACATACAGCAACTTGCAAAAGGAAGCATTCACCATAAATGTCATTTTAAAGTAGATATGAGCGAGTACACCATTATCTGTATCTGTATCTGTATCTGTTCAGCAAACTAAATTAGCTGTATCTGTATCTGTATCTGTTCAGCAAACTAAACTAGCTGTATCTGTAGCCATATTGGGAATAACTCATCTTAAAACAGGAAGATGTTAAGCATGAAATTGATATGGGTTGATCAGAAGTTGCTATCTGTATGATTCACGGGGGTCCTATTTACAGAGCAGCCGCAGAAATGCTTTTTTTTAATAAACTTTAATAAATAAACTCTTGACACAGTTTACTTGGATGATACTCCTTACAATCGTATCTATACTGGATACTTGTTACTCACTCAATCCTAATTTCATTACCTCAGGAAGATTATCAGAAGAGATCCTATTCCAGGGCAGCCTGTCCTCATCAGAGGAATGACTAAAGGTTGACTGTGAAAGCAGTTTTTTACATATGAACGGGTATATAATACAAATATGCTGTACCATATTTACTTTTATTGTTAGGCGGCGACCTCTAGTGGCTGTAGTAATTATTATGGCAGCAAAGGAGGAAGTCAGGCAAGTTGTCTAAAGCACGAGAAGGTCTGCTTAAGGATGAGGTTGCACAAGACTTTCACTCATGGCCCCGCTGGTCATGTCCATTGTGCAATCAGGTTAACAGTGAGTTTTTTTTATTACTAACAAAGTAAAATGACATCAGGTACATAATGTAACAGAAGAAACATAAGTAACGTATTGATTTGAATCCAAATGTTTTCCTAAACCTAGCCAAACCACATACAATCATACAATAAGGACCAGTATGCCTGTCACTGGTACGCTCTTATGGTCATATTTTTTGGGGGAGTGGTGATATATGTTGTTTTGGGAGTAACAATTCACCTACTCGGTCGTTTAGGTGTGAGGATGTACTGTCCAGGATGGACATGAAATATAATTTGAACCTGAAAGCATCAGTGTAACTCTAATATTCAGTCGACAATAACAAATAAAACAGTCATTGTTTGGTCATAGACTTTATTAGACATGTGCATGTTTTAGTAACATACTCATTATCACATAATATAGCTACATTGCATATAACATCAAATATTCTTCTTTTTTTTATACATCTAATTCAATAATCCACCATGATTTACATGATCTTATTTTATGATCAACAAAAATCTCAGCTTTTTGATTCTTGCACTTACATTTATGATGTATGTTTTTAAATCTGGCAGGCATCAACCGACAATCAGTTCCACTCAAATTTGTAAGGATTTAAATCATTTCACAATGATTATACAATGCATTTAGAAAACAATAAAACCTAGCTGTAACAAAGAAAATAATTTACATTCACAGTCAAATATATCCACCATAAATAATGTAAGAAAGAATCTGTGAATATCAAAAACATAAATGCATAAATCTACTTCTTTGCATTGCTGTCACAGCCCATCCTGTCAGGCTCAAGAGGTGCCAAGTGGTATGTCGTAATATGGCGACGAAGCCTCTGAGTGACAAGATGACATTTTTCAAAGTTAACCATCCATGCTAATTGTGATGGCTCATTTTCATAAATTACACACTCAGTGTAACAATTACACAAAGCTGCTCTTAATGATTCTCTTGGCTGTAGGCTGTACCACGATAAATCTGACAGTCATGCACTGACACTGAGTCACTGTAAAGTTTAAAAATGAAGCCCTGAATCACTAATGCATAACCTGACAAGCCCCAGATAGTCCTGCCTCATAGAAAAAATAAAGCATTTACAAAATAATTTAAAACAAAAATGCCAAAGTCTCAAAAAATAAAGCTTAAAGAGTTTAGAGACACATAATATCAACAAGCACAAATAGCAGCAGGGGATAAAGGTGACAATCTGCATCACTCAGAGCTCTGTACAGCACATCTATTTGGTTTGACCAGTTACAGAACAACATTCACACATTTATGCACCATTGAGCACAAGGGGTCACTGTGGCTACACAAATAGACTGAAAAACACAGGCAGCATGGAGAATCTGCAGGGGAACCAGGGCTCCTTTATACTTTTGGCTCATGGGTCTTCTCTAAAAAGCATGATATTGCCATACTACGTCAACATTGAATGGAAAGCACTCCTTCTGGAAGACATGTTTTAGTGCCTGGAAACAGAGTCGTTTTCAGTAACAGTTTCGAATTCTTTTGAGTCGTGATCAAAGAAAGGGTTGTCAGTGCAAAGAAGGGGTGGCAGGAAGTGCTAAACCTACTGCAGAGGTGCATCCCACAGTTGACATTCCTATAGTTTACATTGTTTTGTTTCTTTATTGTATAGCCTCTTCATAGTGTGAGCCCAAGAGGCATATATGGAAGCAGAAACTCTGCTGCACCAAATGATGCAAACTGAAGGCTAACTTGAGTGCAAAATGGCAATGCACTGACTTACTGCTAAAACCCTGATATAATCCACTAACTCACTGTACATCCATTCAATTCATAGCTGGTTTACAGTCAGAAGTCTATACATTACATAGCTTTGAAATCAAGGGAATAATAAATGAAACTGTCATTTTCCACGAACAGTTGTCAACCCTGCTTATGCTGTATTCTACTGTGCAGCACCCACAACTGACCCAGCAGCACCCAATGGTGGGACCACTGCATTGCTGCTTTGTCAAGTGGCAGGTGAATAAACCTGAAAATATTGACCCCATACCTCAGTCAGTGTCACTGTATTCAAGTATAATTTTGCAGTATACTCTGTGTGCAAAAGCATTTGAAATAATACAAAATAATAAAAAAAAACATTCTACCTCATTAAAATGCATGCTTTTCTTTCATTATTGGTAAACAACCACAATAAAACCGTAATGGAAGACCCTCACCAACATACAAGTGTCACAATCAATTGGACATCCCTGAGACAACTCCATTTGATCTGACGGTCTTGTCTGTGTAAGGCATGCGTTCAAGGTGGAGAGCTTTCAGGCTTTTTGTTCTTGTGCGACGAAAAAGAAACCAGAAGAAAAAAGTGGCAGCAACAACATACTCACAACACCTACTAGGTTACTCTGCTAGCTAGCTAATTCAACTACATGTGACAACACAGTTACAAGCGCCAATGTCAGGGGTTGGAAAATGCAACCATTGCCTCCTGTTGACATGCAGCTAAGACATCACCATGAGCAGTCAAGAGATCTAGCATTAGCTAAACACTGGACATCCTATGTGCGCGGCTGTGCTGAGTTAGGGACTGTACAAAAGGTATTAGGGGCGGAGGGGGTCAGAAAAAGGTGACGGAAGGTATGGTCATTTTTAATAGTAGTCTAACCTTTTGGGGAGAGCAGGGGAAGGTCTTTTTTCTTAGCCTATATTTCTATGTTGTTTCATATTTTACATTTGTGACAATATTAGATAAAAAACGATCAAATAGTTCAATCAAAAAGATGACTTTAATGTGGGCCACGGAGGTGTACTTTCCCCTTTGCAGAGGATATGTAACATTGTGCTCCAGATGGTTTGTTACGCAGAACCATCTGGGAAGTCGTCCTTGGAAACTGTTTGGAAAAAGGTCAGGCACTTTTAAACAAATACTTGGCAGGTGATTGAACAAAACCTTCAACCATTTAGATCAACAGCAGGGGATCATAACGACCAGTTGAAGCTGCTGATAAATTAAACTCTTGCCAAAGCCGGTTGGAGGAAGACCAAAACATAGTTCTTTGCTTTTCTTTCAATCAAATATCCTCTCCAGTTCTAATATGACTGATGCTATATCATCTACGCTAACCTCTTTTAAAACAAACAGACACTTCTCTCACTGGTCTTCACATATTGCTGCTTGTGGTTAATAGTCTTTAGGACACTGATGGGTGGACATTCTGTTTTGAACCACTGTGGCATGATAGATTCACAAGATCACATGATCTCAAGAATTCAGCTATGTCACAAGGTAAGCAACCGTGACTTGTTGTATTTTCACTGTTTTGTATTTTCAGCACACCTCCCCAGCCCTATCATTTTCATACAGCCCCTTAACTGATTTGGCTGGTCAGCAAACCAACCAAAAATCAAACATAAAGATCACAATGACTTTACAGCACCAACAAACAAGTGGCAGCAGTATTTTGTTCCTTATTTTTGTGTATGTGTTCATGCATATACAGGCTTCTGTAAGGTGTTGTTTTGTGTGACACAATGACTTAAACTTGAGGCGAGGCAAGGAATGTTTCAGACGTCAGTGCCTGAATTTACTCTGTGTTCTACTTTTTGTTTATTTAAAATATTTTAACTTTTTAGGCAGTGGGTGTCAAGTGTGTACATTTTCATCTCAGGGACAATGCACATGAATTGGAGACGACATCCTGTTGGTCCTTGATCGTTGGGAGGGAATGTGCCCTTCAGTTTGCCTGTCCATCTTTCTGTCAGTAGGAGGGGGGGAGAGGGGGGTTTATGCCATCTCAGTCTGAGAAGAGACTGGCAAAAGATTTGCGTAGATTGCGTATGGTTTCAGCCTTCACCTCATCCTGGCTAAGGCTGGCTCGTGGCGCTGGGGTTTCTGGAATGTTGAAGGTATTGGTAAGAGACTGGGACTTGCTATAAAGAGAGGAAAATGGCAATAGAGGAGAGGAAGAGGCTATTAAAGTCATGCAGCAAACCCATGGAATGGGAAGACTGGAGCACGGCAAGACAGAGAGAGAGAGAGAGAGACTGGAGAGGAAGGGTTCAGTAAAAAATGATAAAAGCGCATTCCTTCACTACAGTCATTCAGTATTACCTTATCATTTCAAGGTAGCTTTGATATGATATGAATAGTGAATGACTTGTCTGGATGCAAAGTAATGCATGTTGTGTCAGGGACTGATGACAAGTACTTTATGACTCGATTTCAAGAGAATATAATGCAATATAATCAATAAAATCCAAAATCAGGATTATGTCAGTCATTTGTCCATGAAAACCATCACAATGTATCGATCACTACGGTAGAAGCAGTCACACAGATTCCTTTCAGAGCAAAAGCCAATGGAAAATGTTCTAAAGCATTCACAAATACAGAAGAAATGTAAGCGTACTTGTACAGCTTTGATAGTTTGTTTGATAGCTTAACTCAAAATTATTTCTATAAGTTGTTGGTAGAAATAAATGCTGTTTTTTGAATGTAGCTTTATCTTTACTTTTCTTTTAAATATAATTCTGCAGTAGACATTAGGTAAGTATTTTGATTATATGCCACAATAAAAATAAATATTGTCTATTTTTCATTTGACAGCATATTTGATTGTGGAAAATCAGTCTATTGGTAGATACAAGAGGATATTTAAAATGACTCTATATCACAGGGTGTCAATTAACTCTTGATAAAAACAAACACAGATGGAACTACTAAATAGTTCCAGTGTAACTGCCTGTTCACTTAACAGCTATAACCTGCAAACTGCAAGATGTAACCTACACTTTCCCTCTGACACCCCATTCGCTATTCATCTTACTGCAGCAGCAATTCACAATGCCGATCATTTGTTCCTAATAAACCTTGATATTGATTTGGGGACAGTAACATTGCTGGCTAGCTAGTCCTGTTGTTAAACATACCCTCAAATTATATTCACTATCTGCACCATATGCAATGTCATTGACTTTGAATCTTGCAAGCATAACATTAGCTTTCTGGCTAAAAGCTGAGCCGAAGGGTTCAACGAATATTCAATATTACAAAACAAAACTTCTTAAGGTTTCTTAAAGTTGAAAAACTGTAGATTAATTAACTATATCAATTGTTAATTGTTCTGTATATCATTGCTCCAAAGAGGGAAGTTGGATTTAGAAAATTTGGTACTCCCGCATCCTAAAATATGTTGTGACAGATGTGATAAATTAATTAGGGTTATAAACAACTGCAAGCCAGCCTCCGCTTGTTGTTGTTTCATCATATCACATTCTCTCCAGGTGATCTGAAAATGTCATGTTTTGTGAAACGTCTGTTGGAGGACTTAAATACATAAGAACCGATAAATCATGCACATTCAGGCAGATCAGGGAAGAGATTTTTTTGATGTGGCATGCTAATCTTAATGCAGGCAAAAAGTAAGAAAGAATCTTCTGTTTATGTCAAGTGTAAAGTTCACTTTATGAAAAATGAGAGGAAACTGATCCCACGTCATTTATCATATATAGTTACTTACTTTAGTTGTGGGGAGCCGCCCATAGACGGGTTGTCCTGACTGGGCTTCTGAGGGGGTTGAGGCTTTTGCTGCAGTGGGGGGCGTCCACCTGGGCCCCCTTGACCTTGAGCAGCAGGTCGAGGCTGCTGGGTGGTAGGTGCTCCAGGACGACCCTGCTGACCAGCCCTCTGTGGCCCTCCCAGTGACTGCTGCCTAGGGGGCTGGGCAGGCCTCTGCTGCTGGCCTGCTGGAGGTTTCTGGCCTGCAGATGGTTTCTGCTGCTGGGTGACAGACTGTTGCCTCTGAGTTTGAGGTGAACCTCCCTGGCTTTTCTGAGGAGAGCCCTGGCCAGAGGGAGGTCTCTGGCCTTGAGTAGCTCCCTGACCTGGTGGCCGTGGCTGAGCTGCAGGTCCTTGGCTAGCCTTAGTCTGGGCAATGGGGTCAGCGGAAACAGGGCTGGCAGATTGCTGGGACTGTGCGGGAGGTTGGCCTTGAGGTTGTGGACGCTGCTGAGATGGGGGACTTTGACCACCTACAGGAGAAAATTTAAGTAAGCCATCACACTCAGTACTTTCCTAATGCCCTTGGGGATAAAGAAAATGGTTTCTAAATAAAACAAATGGCGTCATTTAATTTTTTGTGACTGTCAAACTGTTCTTACCCTGAGGTGAGGGGCGCTGTTGTGCCTGTGGTACTCTGGGCTGTGAGACAGGCTGAGGAGACACTGCTTTCTATGAAACAAACAGGGGTTTAAAGGGCAGAGAACAAATATTTATCAAATGAGAAAGTAGAAAATGATAGATAATAATATTCGGAATAATTGCTATGTAAGGACGTTCTGCCACAACATGTAAGACACCCTCCATTGCAGGATTGCGAAATTATGCAAGTACGGGATGTTTTACTCCTTTTGCCTTTCTCATCCATTGTTTCATGGATGATAGATGATATTTGACACTGTCTACAAAGAGACCACCTCAGAGCTCTTTATCAAGTCTATAGTCCCCCAGGGATCTGTGCTTAGCCCATTACTATTCAATGTTATGTTGTCTTTTAATCATATGACACATAAATGTAACATAAATCTCCACTTCTACGCCGATGACACTTAATTATATGCACCCATTAAGCTTGACATCTATCCTTGAAAGCTTATTCAATGCACCGGAATGCAAAATACTGTAAGACTGAGATGCTGAGTATCAGTCCAGTCAGAAATAGAAATGCATTTTCAGACATTACTGTAAAGTTTGATGGTTTCAATATCACAAAATCAGACATATACAAATTTTGGTGTTGGATCTGTTTGTATCATTTGAATCAATGATGTATTAACATCAAGCCATAGATTATATAGTGATAGTAACACTATCACTAGATAATGTTAGCAAGAAAGTTGTTGAATACTAATGTTAGCTGTTCTAAGGGGTGGCTGTGGCTCAGGGGTAGAGCCAGCATCTTGTACTTAGAAAGTCGCTGGTTCGATTCCCCTGGTTTGCATGTCAAAGTGTCCTTGGGCAAGATACTGAACCCCAAACTGCTCCTGATGTGCTGGTTGGCACCTTGCTTGGCAGCCACCGCCATCAGGGTATGAATGAATGTATGAAATACTGTAAGTCGCTTTGGACAAAAGTGTCTGCTAAATGCCCTAAAATGTCAAATGTAAATGTAATGCAAATTAAGAGTTTACTGTATTAAGTATTGCTATCTGTGGTTTGAGCACCTGTGCTGGCTGTCCTGCTGCAGCACGGACTGTGGAAGAGCTGTGTGGTACAGTCTGGTTCATCTTAGAGATCACCAGCTCTGCAATCTGGACGCGATCTTCATCCTGTTGGTCCCCAATTAGCGGCATCGAACAGTCATCGACCTAAAAATCAACAAGATGATGGCTTTCATGGTTTCCTTTTCTGATTTCAGACAAACATTCCCTTGATATCATTATACTGCCTGCTCATACCTCTATGATGTAGTCCTTGCCATCTTTACCATGTAGAGCCTCCACAGCACAGATATCCAACCCTCCAAAGATGTCAGCACAAGAGTCCACCCACATTCTATACCTGCAAGAACATGTTAAACAGATCTATAATAGTGCAGGGTGACATTACAGGATATACTGTTTCTCGTCTCATCTGCATTTAAGAGCTCTTACTTGTCTGACATGGCCACCTGCTCAAGCATAGATGAGCCAGTGTTGGTTTTCCAGTTCCCAGAAATTGATGTTCTCCTGTTAATTAAAATTAAAACATAATTTACATGTTTAACAACCTCCCTGTAATAAAGTAACAGTGTTGTTGGTTGAAATGGAAGAAAGTAGAATTTCACTCACATGTAAGCTTTGTAGTTGTCACCAATCTTCTGGATACGAACATCATACTTTGCATCAATGAAAGGCTCAGATGTGGCGTAAGTCTTGGTCAGTGCCACAACACTGGCAATATCTTGAAAATCGTATTGATTGTCCACTTTCACCTGGGGTAGCAATCAAAATATAAATATACTGGCATATATATATATATATAGGTCTCAGAAATATTGTGTTTACATCGAATTGTGTAAACATTGCAATACTACCTTTCCCATTCCTGAGTGAGCATGGCCCATCTTTACCACTACAGGGAAGCGAGGGGAGGTAATCTGTAACAACAGCATTATCACATACTCATTTATCACATACATTTCTTAAACTTTATTGGAGTACTCTAGAGATAAAAAAAAAAAAAAACACTGATAAATGAATCAATTTAAAACAAACAGGAATGACAAATAGCACCTTGCTTCTATTTTTGCAGGAAATTCTGATTCATATTGATGGCTTGAAAGCCAGCCGAGTACTGTCAGCCTGTGACTGCAGGGGTGGAGATGACTGCTCTGCACCAACAGACTTGGTTTAATGTAATGACTCTGACTTGGCACACAAATAATTGAAAAAAATTCTGTCTCTGCCTGAAACCAAACAAAAAACAAGACACTCCCTAGGATATTGGATTGGTCTCAGCTGCCACATGAGACTGAATATTGACACAGAAGTGAATTATCTCCTAAAGCGTGACCCTTTCAGACCTGTCCGTGTGTGTGTGTCTCTTTAAGGGTTGCTTAGCATCAAGACATACCCATCAGCACAAGTGGAAGGGGGGAGGAGAAAGAGGAGGAGAGCAGATGGCAAAGAACTCACCATTTCCTTGTGGTTTGGATAGTAAACCTGTTCAATCAGTGGGAACTCCTCTGGGCCTAGTTGCTTGTGGAGTCTAGACATCTGAGCAAACTGAAATAAACACAAATATGGGGGATTTGTAATCCAAAACAAAATTGTATATGTTTATGTAGCTGAATTCAATGTGCAATATGGTTTTAAAATACTTACTACTAAAATATAATGTAGTCTATAGACTCTAAGGCTGCAGCTAGTGTTTATTACTATTTTTCATTACTATTATTAATCTGTTGATTATTTTCTTTTCTCAAATTTCTTCAGTTTAATTTCAAAAAGGAGTGAATAAACCAGAAAATGTTCACATTTGAGAGACTGGAATCAGAGAATTTTGATATGTGAGTTATTTATTTTTTTGCCTCAATTAGCCAAATTGACGCATCAGTTATTTAAAGAACAACCTACAGTAGGAACAGAAAACATGTCACGTGTCAGGTTATGTTTTAATGAAAAGCAGGGTTTGTGCTGTTTTGCAATGATAGAATTCAATTCATAGAATTCATAGAAACCCAGCACAGTACTCAAGGGCATCACAAAATTGGTAATTCCAGAAATTAGTGGGGGCATGTTCCAAGCATCCCCAATGTAAACAACACATATGTATGTTGACAATCAATCATTGCAGGTCTGGGAATCAGCAATTCTGGAGAAAAACAGTTGATTCTTCAGTGTCATTTCCATGTCGAAAACTACTGCTTTGGGTTGGTGGCACCCCAACCCAAAGCACCAACATCTTCTTCCAGTATCACTTACTACACCTTCACTTTTACCTTTACTCTTTACTTACCACCCATGGTTTGTCACAGAAGTTGTAAACAGAGTGCAAAGAGTTCACACTTGGCAGTCCAGCGTACTGCAGTCCGATCACCATGTTCCGGTGGTCTCCATTCTTGTCCATGCTGAAGGCATGCTGTCTGATCAGCACAAAGTCTGGCTTAATGGATCTAAGACAGAGGACATTAGCAAAACATTAAACTGTGTTTCGAGACAAGCTGAGCAGTTACGAGGTTCTTCCATTCAGGGTAGATTTCAGCATAGCCTGAAATTTGCAGCAGCACTGTGGACTGTCAAGATTTGTTAAAGGGACAGTTCACCCATTAATGAAAATGCAGTCATTACATACAGCTCTTTCAATGTAATCTAAGTCTCAGGAAGTCCCAAGATCCCAAATTGATTTGAAAGATGTTATTTACACCCTTGATGCAGGTCATGCTTGTGCACTCGCTTCAAACACAGTGCACGCTAACGCTTTTAGCTCGGCAGGTATAATAACGTTTTATGATTACGATTGTGCAAAATGAACAGTAAAGAGCCATTTTGTGGGGGGGGGGGTTTTGCCCCAGCTACTAGCTCAAGAAATGTTTTGTGGACTATGGAACTTCACCCAACTTTCCATCATCATTAAGGTGGGTAGATACTGACCAAATTTTCCTCTTTGGGTGAACTGTTCTCTTTACTAGAAATATTTTGCAGAGTACTTACTTGGTAACCTTATGGCCGTTCCTGATCGCATCAATGTTCACATTGTAGGAGCCTATGGAATTGGCCACCAGGTTGATTTCAGAGAACTCTGCCTAAAAGGACAACAGCATGGTTAATCTCCAGTGAACACTTCAATCAGAGTAGGAGAACAGATGATGACTCCCTACTCCACATGAGCCAGGTTGAACATGGTATAATTATAAGATGGCAGACTTTATCTGAAGTGTGTTCCTCCTGCTAAGGGGCCACAGGGGAATTAATGGAAACGCAAGCGCAACAAGAAGTAGAGGGACAAAAATAGGAAGAGAGGAAAGTGCCGCAGGCGAAGAATACGATTTTTAACTTTGAGAGTCTCTTCAAAGTGCTGTTGGGTGGATTACAGCATACATAGCCACTGGCACTTATATTAATACATATTCTTATGAGGCTGCACATTGCCAGTCGCACAAAAATGAGTATTGGTCAGTATTGGTGGTGTTACATTACACACAACAGCTGATTTATCTTTATAAGAGATTGCAATAAAATGCATTCAGAATGGTTTTGTGGAAGCATCTCTCAAACAAAATATCATTTTCTTCAACCTGGTGTCGGGAGAATAAATCAATGAATGAATGCAGCAGTCCCTCTCTTCTACCAATACTCATTAGTGACCTGGACCTGAAGTGACATTTATCTTTCTATGGACTCTCTATGAACACGGTAATGGCTTCCATTGTGTTGGATAATTTATTTAAAAACCATGAATTGTTTTATGTTATTTTTGAGTCTGTTGTTGACCAGCGCAGCTCAAATGCAAGTGGACAAATTAGTAAGAGTGACTCAACAGAATGACCAAACAAGAAATATGAAACTACCTCAGAAAATAAAAAAGGTACGAAACCAAAATGTATCAAAGTGATGATAAATGATGCATAATATTTCTGGGGGAACATTTTCCATTAACAAAGTATTGCTGTTTTTGCTTTTAGAGAGAATCATGACCATAAATAAATACAATCAAGTAAATAATGTTTTCATCTAAAGAGATGCAAGCTAAACCGTTCACTCACCAGATCTTATATAAATAGATCACAGGCGGTGAAGCACCACACAACGCAAAATATTCTGATGAAAGAATGATGTAACATCCCTCCATCTGAAGTTCAAAGTCTGGTCATGAGTCTAAGTAAAGATTGGGTGTTTTTTTTTTAACATGTCCAGCCTCTGCAGTCTGTATTTTATTTGTCGGCCCTTCTGGAGGGATGTGAAGTTGCACAGTTGGACAGAATCCAGCGAAGAGTTAGATATGTGACACCTACCTGTTCAACCTTGATGTCATATTCTCCGTGGACCTTCCGTCCTCTGAAGACCTTTACCCTGCATGTGAAATGAGGATTTGAATCCAGTTGTTGTTCACATGAAGACACAAAACATGAATCTCGTTTCTGCAAATGTTCTCCTGTAACTGACAGCTGACATTCTCTCCAGCGTTTGCGAAAACATTTTCAAAACCCTGAGAATACTCCTCCTCAAATGAGCTGACAACAATGGAAGGAAAAGCTATTTTTCACAGACACAGTGATCTGTTAGAGGCAGTATGCTGCATAATTACTCTCACTGTAGGCAGTGCATCAGGATTAGGCTGTTTCAGCCCTTTTAGATACACCATCCAACATAAACAAAAAGGCCAAGCTAAATTAGGAAGTTTATCTTACATAAATTGGACATAAGGAGGACATGCTGATCCCTGCATTTTACATCCATCCTATGAAACATATGCACATCTCCTGCCAGTTCTGACAGAGCGAGAGAAGCACATACTCTCTGTAGTGTGATGGTGCACACATCTGCCTGGTGTATTATCATAGGGTGTCATTTAGAGACAGGAGTGCGATGTTTCATCGCCTGAGACTTAATAATCATGTATTATGTAGACTGGTGTAGAGGCTTGGTTTCTCTGGTGCATGCATTTTTCCAGTGCAGAATTTGCCCTTACACCACCTCGATTTGAACAACAACAACAAAAAAAAAAAAAAACCTTCATCATGATGGTATCAGCCTAGGTACTGGCATCGTTTTCAGCAGTTTATTGGCAGAATCCAACATTACTTCGACACAAGCAACAGCTGATCGTCTAATGAAAATGGCCTCTCTGCCTCCAGTCTGTTGCGCGCTTGCCAGGGCACAAACCTTGCAAGGTGTTTCTGTTGCGAGCATGAAGCCTAACGGGCTGCTACACGTGATACATCTCCCAGCACTGGATGAATCATATGACCTTCTAGACGTTAAGGCCACCGCAACCCACGGTCTGGCACACATTTCTGTCTAGACGCGGCACCGCGCCGAACGATGCGCACTGCTCCTTACCAGTCGGTCTGCTGGTCATCGACAACCAGGAGGATCTTGGCACTGCTGGAGACTCCTGCCCGGTCCGCCGCCTCGGATAAGGTCGCGGCCGCAGCAGCCGTGGTCTGTTTGACAGCATTGGATATGGATGAGAAGAAGCCGGAGCCTCCACCTGCTGCAGGC
>OMLP01040890.1:0-10577 GCA_900302685.1 Spondyliosoma cantharus | reverse complement strand
AGGCAAGGCAAGGCAAGGCTGACAGAGACATGAACCAAGGTTGCAGAAACAATGACCAGACAGGGAGTGCAGGGCAGACACAGACCAAATACACAGACACTAATGACACGACGAGGAACAGGTGAGGAGGGAGGAGGCCAGGTGAGGTAACGAGGAGGGAAAGAGCACAGAGGGCAAACACTGACAGACAGAGGGAGACAAACACAGAGACACTGACAAGGCACAAGAGGACAAGGAATTCAAAACTTAAGATACAAAACATGATGCAGAAAACAGGCATGACAAAATGTAAATAAATAATATGGGGTTACGCTTTTCTCCAGTAACGGCAATTGCTAAATTGCATCCGCGTTACCGCAACTGAACAGCAGTAAACGCCAGCCCAGGTTTGGCTAAGCTTTATGATGTAAACACTCGAGGCAGGAGAAGAGGGCTGTGATCAGTAACAACACGGGGGAGACAGCCAGTAAGCCAGTAAAACTTTTGCTAGTCTGCAGTAACATAAAATTAATGTCGAGGTAACAAAGTTAACTACTAACCACTGAGAAACATCCATGTTCATTCTTGGCTGCTGACTTTCTTCTGGAGCCTCTTGTTGTTCTGGGTTTCAGTCCAGCTCGATCATGTACAGTTCCACCGCAGTTTGTTGTCCAGCAGCCATTTCTCCTGCAAACACAACTGTTGCCATGGTCACACGATGCCGTCCTCACGTCTTCCGCCCGGCAGGAAGAAGTGGGCGGTGCACGCAGCAGCTCATTAGCATTTAAAGGGAAAGGCACTGAAACCGTCCACCTAGAGCAGGGCTGTGAAACTGGTGTTTCCAGAACCCTGCTGTGCTCAATTCTTTAGCTTTTTTCGACCAAAGCATGTTACTAACATTCCATTTAGACATCAAGGAACAATGTCAAGAAGCAGAAATTACCATAATATGTCCCCTTTAAGATAGTTTGTGAAGGTAATAGACATTCTATTCATAAAGATGCAGCATATAAAAAAAACATGTAGTTGGTTCTAAGGCTATGTTCAGACTGAAGACAAATCAGTTTTGTTTCTCAGATCAGATCAAGAGGAGCACTGTTATTTTGTGTCCAGACACCAACCGACATGTATGGGTAGCTGTGGTGATGACGTAGGCATCAGTCAACACGGAAGCACAAAAAATGGAAATCCATCATCTCAACCTCCAAACAATTGCAGAGCAAATTTAGACAATTTAATTCAACCTCACCGTCCACAGACTGTTGTTTCCTGTGTTGTCCTCCATTGCTCTGCTAGTAGCAGGATAGATTCTGCCTGGCCGCTCTGACGCACTGCTGTCACTCTTGATTTGACATTGTTATTGTGTGTCAAGTGGCCAGAGCATTCAGACTGAAGAGTCTCTACAGAAATGTTATTTGAATTGCATTTCAAACCACCTCCACATGAGGTTTGGATTCAAAGTGTTTTTTGCTTTCCAGACTTCCTAAAATCAATTGGATGCGACCCTGATCTGCCAAATAATGGATTTGGGCTTGCAGTCTGAACATAGCCTGAGAATCACGTTTGTTACCTGTGATCTTTCCAGTTTTTTTTTTCCCTTCCGTTTTCTATTCCACTTTTCCCTCACGGGGTCGCGGTGATGTTGCCCCCTTTTTCAGGGGGATTACTGGAACCTATCCCAGTTACTCGATGGGCGAAGGCCAGGGTAAAGTTTAATTTTCTATTATTAATAATAAAACATATTTAGTTGCACTCCCACTGAAAAAAACTAATTGTATTTACAAAATGAAAAATAAATGAAATATTGACTCGAAAAATCAAAATCATGTAGTATGAAATTCAACAAGTTTTCTACTTTTCATCCTAAATAGTCTGCTCCATTTAAAATATCCTCATCACTCCTCATAAGAGATGCCTAAGACGTATTTTTGTGAGTCATCCTTATGTCAACAGAACACGTTCGACTGTCCACCATTAGTCCATCTCCGTGGCTGCTGTTCCAATATTAAGCAGCCAGCGCAGCATGAAATGTAAGGGGCATTTCCATCTCCCACCTCTTCATCTGACATCAAGGATAATGGCCTCTGTCAGCCTGTTAAAGGTTGGTCCGGCAACCTCTCTGTCACGTCCCGCATCAGCCTGTATTTCCATAACCTTGTCACTTTTATTGCTGCATAAATCGGTGTAAGGTCAGCCAAGACCAGGACGTGTAGATAGTAACAGGCCACGAGGTTAATTAAAAGACTGTGCAGATGAACCCCTTAAACCCCCGACCCAAAAGCATCACCGTCACCACGCACATGCACACACTCTTTGTCAAAGAATAAATTGCATGTGAAAGCTTTGATGCACACCGATGGCCAGTATTGAACACTTAAACCCAGTGCAGCATGTAGTAGATCCATGAGCAATGCTCCCTCTTTCTCTGCAGTTTTGTCTGCCACTACGAGTTATGCTCTCCTCCTAGTAGTGGTTCCTCCAGGCTTGAAATTAGCACAATTTACCCCACTCTGTGGCACGTCTTGGTGCTGAAACCCAACTGGTTGCGCCACTCTCCGCTTCTGATAAGCCCACACGACAGAGCAAGCCAAGGACATAAGGGAATATAAAAGTTGTCAGCTTACATGACCAAGTAGTGTTGTGTGAAATGACTTTAGCCCGACATTGTTAACGCTGAGCGGGCTGCCTCCGCCATGCTCGATAAAGGTAAATAAAAGGCCAGATAAAGCCCTGATGGAATGTAGTGTGTGTCTATGGGTGTGTGCGTGTCTGTGTGGGTGCAGGGGTATAAAGTTTGCCATCTAATCCTTGGCCTCTATTATAGCCTGTGTTTAGCAACACAGACACCCCTGCTCCATTCACCCTTGAAGACTTTCTCCTTCTCTGTGTCACTCTCACTCTCCCATTCTATCACTCCACGGACTCTATTTCACCGGATGATAGTGCCCATACATAAAAGATGCAAATATTGAGGCAAGAAATGCTGTTTTCTCGACAGCTATTTGTCTATTTATAATGTTGTCTTTCATTTTTTATTAATTAGGTGCGTTCTTCTGCTCTGAGATTCTAAAATCTAGAATATTTGCTATCGTCTACACGCTGCCAGAAGGAACACACTCAAAACCAAACTGTTCCAGCAATGGAAAATACGTACCATGTAATTGTCACAGCCCCGGTTGAAGTGCAAACAAGAGGCTGTTGTTACGTGCCATCTGCCTCTCTCTGCTAATGCGTAACGCTGCTCTATACTGTCTAATAAAAAGTTGCCTTCAGTGGGACGTGTCGGGGAGGGGTGAGCAGCACAGGTTCAAGCCAAGGCCCAACCCGGCCAGCCCCACAGAGGGGAGGGAAACAGTAGACATGACAAAACCATAAGTCTATTTGATTAGGACATTCTCACTGCTACTGCTGGCCACGTGCGTGCTAATTAGCATGAGTACAATTCATTACCCAAGGAGACATGGGATTATGTCTCTGGATCACTCAGCAGCAAAAAGTTTTGACACTCTCTAATTTAACAGATGGAGGGCTCACTTAACTTTGCCAGCTCCCTATAGGCAAGTGGTGTTAATAAAAGGAGGGATGGGGTTGGCGGGGATCATGCAATTGTGCGTATGTGTGTGTACGAGCGAGAGAGCGACAGAGACAGACGAGAAAAAAGCAGAGTGTTTATGTTGGAGATACTAATTGTGTTTGATTGGATCAGCATAAAAGCAGCTGTTTTGCCACAGCGGCAGCTACGGCGGATATAGTCGCACATCATATCACAAATCATCTGACATGTACACGCAAGGACAGCGTTACGTGACGAGTTAATATGCTGGAATAAGACTAATTGCTCATTATTTTAGTTTGACTGCATTTTTGCAGTATGAGTAGCAGTGAGCAGTGTGGCTTGTTTGGTCCGCGGGTATGCTCTCACACTCCTACAGCACAGGGCCATTTTCTGTAAGTGTGCAGTTCTGCATTTCCCCATAGGAATTACCCACAGTTCGTATAGTTGTATCATTAAAGACAGGGTTAAAATTGGAAGCATCTTGAAGCATTCATCATTATTCTGTGTGCAATGTTTTTTTATTCACAAAAATAAATTTTCTTTACATCTGTTATTTTCTCTTAAAAGATGATTCACTCAAGTAACAAACCTTTGAAACAATATGAAACATTTCCCCTTAAACCTCTGAATGAATATATATTTCTATGTGTGTCTGCATACTTTTTTGTTGAATTTTAAGACTATAATGTTTATTTAAAAGACTCAAATCTCGAAGGTGAAATGAAATCTTGTAAAGTGCTGTCCCATTCCTATTAGACCATTTCGTAGCCTCCCTAACTCAAACACTTCCCACGTGATGTCAGCTAAGTTCGTGAGGGCTCAGGGCTGACGGCCTTAGGACAGGACTTTGGATCCGGCCTCAAAGTAACCTCTAAGGGCAGCTCTCAAGTAGTCAAATGATTAATCATCAAAAACACAAAGATGCTTTTGTTCCACCCATTGTTCACCTAATTAATCTGTCACAACAGAATACTTTCCCTAGTGCTTGGAAACAAGCCACTGTAACTCCTATCTATAAGTCTGGAGGCCGTCATGAAGCCAGCAATTATAGACCTATAAGCAAACTGCCAGTATTATCCAACGTTGCTGAGAAGGCTGCTATCAAACAACTGACAGTGTATCTCAATACGAGCAATTTTGGCCTACATCCAATGCAGTTTGGCTTCCAACCCAAACACTCCACCGAAACAGCTACATTACATCTGATGGAGCGAATAAAATCTCAGCTGGACAAAGGAGGGGTGATTGCTGCTGTATTCTTAGATTTGCGCAAAGCTATTGATACAGTAAATCACAGTTTTTACGTATTTCAAAACATTCCAGATTTATTTTTTTCATTTAGAACACTGGCATAGATGGATGTCTTCATATCTACCCTACAGGTGTTAAAGTTAACGGTGCGTTGCCAAATTTTTGGCCACACAGAAATGTCATATTTCCATCATGTTTCCTACATTGTTTTTCACAGTTTGAGGCTATTTTAATCATATCAGTTGCACCCTCTTCTTCTGCAGTGGTCTCAAAATTAGATACAAATTTACTGTACATCTGGAAGAAAATCTGAAAGCTATTGTCGGCATACGAGCATGCTGACATTAATATTTAGCACAGCTAGCAGGCTCGTAGCACGGCTCTAGATTGTTGGCCTTGTTATATTATTTGTGTATCTATAGTGGATACGGAGTACTGAGAGTGTATCTTGCAATCGTCCAACACAGACTGTGTCATATTATATCATGATGTGCGATGGCTAGAGAGAAACGCGTTAACATGCTAAGAATCTGACGGCTTATCATAAGGCAAGCTGTATGTCTGAGCTCTACTGAGCAGTCAGACAGACGGCTGTGTTGCGGTTCTGTGAGGTGTGTGTGGTCATGTGTTAACAATGTGCACATTATGTTCATTACCTCACAGGCCAGATGAGTCTAGTAAGATGGTCGCACTGCGAAAACGCCAATGGCCTCTTTAACCCTCAGTGCGGTTTCATGCAGAGAGACCGTCTCTTTATCAAAGATGACACTTTGTACGTGTAATTTCCAAACCATTCAGTAATGATTCACATACTGTATATTCATAGTCCAACCACGTTTCATAACCAAAAGCAGTATGTTCCTGTTTGTGTAGTCTGATTTTCTTCATAAAAATGGAGATGAACTGGTCACATATTTCATCAGTCATTCATCAATTATGCTCCTGAGCTACTGAGGAAAACAAACAAACAAACAAACACAGACATCCATAGATGGTATCTGAGGTGGTGGTGACAGTTTGTACATTGTGCATCCTCCGTGACAGATGAACACACATCAGCGATTATTGCTGGTTTATTCCTCCATCCCCCCTTTTCCTGTCTTCTTAATACCGCCTGAACCCAGCGACTTGATCAAAGCAAACGGCAGCAACATCTTCTCCTCTGATATAAAGATATGTTTTGGCAGCTTAAAAAAAAGAATAAAAAAAAATATACTGCATTCTCGTTTTAAATCCTGAGATAACAGAAGGGAGAGATGAAAAATGCCAGACATGATTCACAGTCTAGCCAACTTGCCAAACTCGTCTGGCAGGGAAGGCTAATATGCTCATGTACAGTACGGGCTTATGACAAATGCAACCCGGAGGCTGTGGAGTCCATTTACAGTACTTATACTGGGGTAAGGATGGGAACTGTGGGGAAAACAGATAAGGGTATTAAAATGAAACTAGGATAAGAAAACAACAATATGAGGAAAGGAGTGCAGGACAAGGGTTTTTTTTCTTCCTCTTTCTAGTAACCTGTCCTCTTTATATACATCCAATGAAGTGCTTAATCCAGCCATCAATGCACGGTCACTTCACGCCTATCACAGTGAGCTCCAGATCTCTCACGGTCACGTCGACATGCCTGTCTGCTTTACTGAACACCTCCCTCATGCATGACCACCAATTTAATTGAGCGCCTCAATAAAGAGGCAACATGTTCGAGGAGAGGCCCCTTTAATCGGACATGCCTTTGGACCAAAAGTTTCACATTGAGACTTCCTCTCAAATTTAATTAGCATCCACCCCTCCCTCATTAGCGGCTCCGCATACCGCCTCTCCTTTCTCTCTTTCAGCCTGTCACATGCACTCGTGCTCTCTGTCCCACTCCATCTTTCTTCCCTTCAGACCCTTGTCACTCAGTCAGACGCCTCTTTAGAAAGTTGCGCTTGTGCTCAGTGATTGCTTAAGCTCTGACATCAGTGCAACTGTCACTGATTATGAAAAATTAGCACCCCGTCTGGCTTTCTCCAGTGGGCTCAGAGGCCCACTTTGGAAGGAGCTTTCTGTCTGGTGCAGTGGCTTTGTTTCTGAAAATGTGTGCTCACCTTGTCCCATGAATACAGATAGGGGAGTAGCCAGGTACAATACCATCTTGATCAAGTAGTGTGCCAGCCAGAGATTTTTATTTGTACTTGGACACAGAAGAACTGTGGTGGAGGAGGCTTATAAATTGGAGAAACAGCAATAGTGAAGACAATTGCAGCTGGAATACCAATGCAGTTTTGAGCTGTACGTCGCCTGCAGTTCACGGACCTGTGCGTGGTGGTGGCCGCGCTCTTGTGCTCATCTGCTCACACATGGAAAGACTTTTGAGAAATATAATGCAGTTTTAAAACTAAAACTTTCCTAAGTGATTAAAGGTCACATATTATGAAAAACACATTTTCTCTGGTCCCTACATATATAAACGGGTCCTCCCTAAACCTACCAACTCCCAGAATGAGGAAAGCAAACAAGTTCTGGATAGTCTCTGCAGCCCACCCACTGGTAAAATGGCGCTCCTACAGGCTGTTCAGATTCAGCTCCTTTTGTTACTAATGAAAGGAGAGATTTTCATAGGTTGGCCTCCTCTGCGCGATGATAGGAGATATCCGAGAGGGGAGCGTTCATCCCTGAGGGGGAGTTTGGTGTGTCCAGCGGTAAGATAGCAGTGTTTAGCAATGTCGTCGCTCAGAGCTAGACATGCAAATTGCTCTGTTGTTGGTTGTAAAAATCAACATCAGTATATATTCTGTCCCAGCTACAGAAGAACAGAAGAGACAGTGGTTGCGTATCATTTTTAACGACAACATGCCGGTTACAGTTCCTGTAAGTTTGTGTGTGTTAACCACTTCACATTGGACTGCTTCAGTAACAAGGGTCGACACAGACCCTCGTAAAAGGATCAGTCCCAACCATACCGGACCCAGCAATTGCACCCGAGCCACAGGTAAGTGTCGCCACGTTTTGATAGTATTTACACTTGCCTACGTATGGTGAAGTCAGCTGGAAATTGGCTAACTAGTTAGCTCCGCTTCGGTCCGCTATGCAATGGCGTTTGAAGCGAGTTTAATGTTAATAATATTATTGAGGGAGCTTTGTTGTCACAGTAAAAAGTCTGGAAACGTGCAGACTGGAGACAAAGACGATGCTAACAGTGTCCAAATATTTCCAGACTGTGTTGGAGACAAACACAGCTTGCAGTAGCTGTCAGCCATTAGCTACATGTTAGTAACTGTAACAACACATATGAACAAACTAAGTAACATATTCAGAAACACTAACCATTCTGAAATGTCCTGCTGCAGCCACATAGTCTGTATTTCTTCAGGAGCCTCTCCTTCTGGGTCCGATTCTGGGTCAAACTGGTGTGGTTGAACGACAGCATCTCGGCGAGCCATAGCGATACATCCACCATAAACATTAGAGCATGCTACCGCTAGCATAACCAACATTCTCTCCCTGAGAGGGGTGTGTTTTTCGGCAAGGCAGACGTCGACAGACGGAGCTCATTAGCATTTAAAGGTGCAGGCACAGAAACAGCCTGCTCTCAGTAGAGCTCACTTGAGCAACTTTTAGACAGCTGAAATTCAAGACCATGGATGGGTTTGGGGCAATGCATTTCAAATACAGTGTTGTTGGACCTCTGACAGCTGTGTGAAATTGATGAAAAAGAGTATGATATGGGACCTTTAAAAAGAAACTAGTAAAAACCGTGGTGACACTACTCCAGAGTTCTCAAAATTAGACATGCATGCAACAGTTCTATAATAAACAATCACAGATTTCAAGACAAGTCTGGTGGGTTTCTTGTTATCATTAAATCTAACCCTAACCCAAAAACAATGATTTGATCCTATAATATTACTTTTTATTGTGTGTTGCCAAAAGTCCCCATTGTTGTCAAAACTAGAACAGAAAATGCAGTTAAATGAACCTTTTCACTACACGTTTTTTCACTCTCATGAATGAGTACAGTGTAGTTTATTTTGAGTCATAAACACTCACTGTGCACCAAATGTGTTTAAATCTGGAGATGAAAATAGTCCAACGGATGCACTTTTTTTTATGTTGTTTGAGTTACATTTGCTGAAAACTACTAGTGCCAAGCTGTTTAGGGATATTATTTAGTATTTGTATATAAACTTGATTGACATATTCAATAGGAACCATGTAGAAGATAAGAAAACTGTAAACTGCTGGTCTTTCCCTGGGATTTGTTGACAGATTTTAAGGCATCTAATTAGCAGGATATCTGGCTTCTTTTAAAAGTATGTGATAACGTTTTTCCCAGTTTTCAATTACTGTGTTAGATATTTGATTTTTTTTTTTTCTGAAATTATATACATGACAGTCACAAACATTGATTCAACCAATGAAAAAGCACATCATCATAAACATCATAACATCATAAATTACTGTTTTTCTCTAGAAGACCCACATGTAACCCACATGATAGTGACTTAGACTATGAGTATGAGTGTGAGAGTAACTATGAGAGTATTGCAATATTGTTATTTCCCTCAAAATAACATAAGAGTTGTTTAAATAATGGGGTATCCAATATCCAGCGAACGCATCACGAAAGATTGACAAGCTATCTTGGACCAATCAGAGATGACTGAAGGCATCATTTCCCACCCCCCTGCTGCCCTTGTATGTGCTAAGAGACAGCATCTTGTCAAAGCACTGCTTAGGGTTGGTGAAAAGGCTGAAAAAGTGTATGAAACTTAAGGAAATACCAGTTAGCTTTGATAATATATGCTGTATGCTGTGACTTTCACAAAGTACTTGTGGAGTATCTTTGGAAAATTTGCCAATTGGCACAGTCGCTAGCTCCAGCGCTAGTAGCCTTAGCTAATAGCCTTAGCTGATAGCCATTAGCTCCGACAGTGGTCGGCCCTTTGAGGTCTGTGACCTTCCTGCACACACTTGTACCACCAACGTGGCTGTGAACCTGTGAGCTAAACTGAGGCTGCCATTTCATGTGAATGCACCCAGCTTGATAAGAGAGATCGGTGAGACAGTTATTTTTTCTTTTAAATGAGAGATTTTTATTTAACTTGAACCTCATTGACTCATTGGTATGTACTTACTTTACATTAAGCTGTGAGAAGTTATTTTGTTAGAAAAAAAGAAGGAAAATTCTATTATATTTATTTAAGTAATTTCACTCTTGTGAAACAATTAAATGGTTCATAAAACATTTATTGAGCCATTGTAAAGGTCAAAAACATCAGAATACCAAATACTATTTTAAAATGAGCTGCACAGTATTACAGTGTTTCCCCTATACGCACCTAGCAGCGGCGGACCGCCACTGCTGAAATATGACCGCCACTGCTGAATTTTACTTTGCAAGCGGTCTCCCTCGCTACATACATATCATCCAGATATATCGTTACTGGTTGATGCAGGTGATGCGCCGCGCTAAACTCCGCTATTCCGTGCCGTGCCGCACCGTCTCTCAGCACACACCAAAACGGAAGTAACGTTAGCGGAAGGTTTGGAGAAGGTGCAACGGGAAACTTTGAGCCTACTTGATAATGTCAGCGCAACGGTTTTAAACAAGCACCGGGTAGATGTTAACCATGAAGCAAGCAACACTGATCACGGATTCAGGATTATCATTCACCGAAGGGAGAACAGTCCTGCAACTTCACGTGACTATCGCACAGTAACGTTACAGCAAACGTAATCATTTGATAGAATTTGGAAGATCCATCTTGACACAAAGATTGTAGGTATTCCACATGCATCGTTT
>OMLP01040889.1:0-13972 GCA_900302685.1 Spondyliosoma cantharus | reverse complement strand
CAAAAAATAACTGTACAGACACACATGTGAGGTTGTGCTGAAAATAATGACACCATATGAGGCAAGGTAAATAGTTTTTAAGGGGAAATATAATGGTAAAATCAAAATTAGTCAAAAACGGCCAATTATACCCTGGACCCCAGAGGGTTTAATCCATATCGATTTTCACAACAAACCTAAATATACCTTATGTCCCACCTTCAAACACAGCCTCATTTGGCCATCCATGAAAAAGCTACTTAACCTCCCACTTTTCTATAGGAATACATACTTCCTACGTGCAATGCACTAGTTTCCATTTAAATCGAGGGAGGGGTTGATACCACTTTTTCATGCCCGTTACTGAAAAAACTGACAGATAAAACATTAGTTGAGTATCTGCTGATAACGATATCAATCCAATATAGCCTTTTCCCCGCTCTTAACATATAAAGCTACAGATAAACATGCTTAAACTGTAGAACAAACATTCTACTTCTTTAAAGGATAAATACAAAGACAACATCTTGACTCAGTTTTGCAGTTTTTGTGCAACTTGAGTGTAGTTCTGAGTATTTATGATAAAGGTATTATAATCCCAGTGTAAAATATGGGATGTAACCCGACACTCAGTGCAGCCTAAACCTCAGTGACATAGCAAAAACAAGTCACAGTTTTCTCCATTGTGTGAGCCATGAAACTGCTCAGCATGCAGCACTGCTTTTTGCCAAGACAAACGTTAGTCTGACAGCAGCGTGGATAGATTAAGTAAAGACACTGGAGACACACTTGAGCTCCAGATGTCAGAAACTTACATTATCAACGTTTTCCAAATATTTTGAAATTAACTCACACACTTCTGTTGTTTTTTTATTACATCTGCTGGCCAGGCTGTACTCAGTTTGACTCGGCGCTGCCAGGGTTTTTCATTTCCAACACAACTGGTCTACCTGCTTAAAGGTGTGTCTTAAACCAATGATGCACTTGTCCCAATCCCCACCGTGCTATTGTAGAATCACCACTAACAGTGGCTTTGATAATTCAGTTATCAAAAAGTTTAATTTCCTATAACTTCTTCGCAACAAAAGCCCCCCGTTATTTATTCCTGAAACAGTGCACAATTATACAGGTGAGGGAAAAGCAAATCAGCACGATTCAGTTTGACCCAGCGCAGCCACAAGTACTGTGGAAAAACGGATGAGGATCTGACTCAAGCTCACTCCAACAAGTCACATGACACATGCTGCTCTCTTCAAAGCATGTCATAGTCATGGTCAAAGCATTTATGGTAGCGTTTAGCCAAATAAATCAGATCATACATTTTTCCTTCTCAGATAACGGATCCAGGGATTTTTGCCAATATCAGGAAGATATCGATACTGAATATCAGATTGGTGCATCCCTATTTCACACACACACACAAACACACACACACACTCAAACTGTACATATACATACATTTTTGCATAAAAATACCCAGGATTTCTGAATTTGCACGTTAAGATTAGGTAACAGGTAACTGATAACATTTTATTTGCAGAAGTACATTCCAGTGGTAGTTGTGTAGGATTGTTTTGACTTGTGTGATGTACTGACTATATATTAAAACAGGTGACTGTACAAACAAGAACTATCCTGAATACAAATGCTGCGATCTTTCAGAGCCAAAGCAATCAGGTGGAGGAGCCATAACATCAAGGTACTGCCAGTACACCCATCTGACTCAATACCCCCTTTTTAAAGTGGCAAGTCACCTAGTAAAACCACATTTCTGCGAAAAACACACGTGTACAGTCATCAGCAGATGAGCTTCTCAATTAAATAAAAAAGAAATCATAATTTCTTTAAACACAGAGACACCCTCAAACCATAGGCTCAATAGGTGCCTGTTGGTGGACAATTATGGATTCTTCTCCTCACCTGAACAACTGCTTTGCTTCCAATCACCTCCAGGACTTGCCCACTCCTCTTGGTGCCATCGGGCAGGGTCAGGTGGACAATCTCAGCATATCTTGGGAACTAGATCAAAGAGATTAAACACAATTTCACATCAGCCACCCGAATATTACATTGGTATGATTAATAAAAGGGTACATCTGGAATTATGAGCAGTGATTTATTGCATCAGACTGGTGGTTTGTTGAGTGATCCCTCAAAATATCTATAAAAAGCATTTCCATAATAGACAACATGATGGAAGAGCAACCAGGAAAAATTTGTGGTTCAGTATGATGCCCAATCACACTGCCACATATAGACTGCAAGGTCCGGGGATCAAACCAATGACCCTCTGATTAGTAGACGACCCACTCAACCTCCTGAGCCACAGTCTAAGCTTACAGTATCTGGTTTTCAGAGGCAGTCTTTCATTGAAGTACTAACAGGCTAGAACTCTGTTTGGCTTTAAAGATCTTGCATGTTCAAAGTGGTATGGCTGTAAGGCATGAAGTTTTATAAAAATAGAACTTCTTAGCATCCTCACCTTTACATTATCCAGGATCACCAAGGGTCCATTTACACCCGACACAGTAGAGTAGGCTAAAAGAGAAGAGAGTTGCATAATTAATTCAACAGGCCACTGGACAGGAAAATAACACTGGTAACACTGACAAAACCCCCCATTTCTTCGAGCAGCTGAAAGCCTGAATAAGTAGACCTCCTTACAGCCAAAACTGTTAATAATCACAAGCTGACCTTTCACGGTGAGATTTAAACATCTTTCATGCACTTTCAGGCCTAAATGTCAAAGGCAGGCAAATGTCAGGAAAAATGCATGAAATTCACTTGAGCACATATGGTGAGTACAATTACAAGCATGTGATTTGTTCTGCTGGTTAGAGGAAATAGTCTGTGGCTTCCTCAGCATCAAACAATAATAACTGCAGGATGATGCACTTCTGAACATACTAGAAAACACAGCAGACAAATCAAACATGCTACCAAAAACACTGCTGTTGATAGATGTTGATGATATTGTTAGAAATGCTGTCAAACTACTTGATAAAGACAGACTCACGGAACGGTGCACAGACATGACAGACGTCTGTGTAAATAAGACTAATTTAAATAGGTTGTTAAAAGTTAAGGTGACACAATTAAGTTCACATCAAATCATTTCTTTGTTATGCATCTTAAAAAAAAGACAGACTGCAAATTGAAATTGGCGTCATGAGGCCAACTCTCATTAGGGCTTGAGCAGGTCACAGTTTTTGTAGTGACGACTTTTTTGTCGCAAATGATCGCATTTTTCACTGTCTGACCAAAACTCACTAAACTTGGAATATAAGTTACACCTGCTGAATTTTTTTAGAATCTATTGTGGTTGTCAATTTCCACCACTAAGTGGTGCTATAATCGAGGAAAGTGCGTTTTGGCTTATAGCTCCCACATATGTATATCCACGCTTTCCCTGAATTGTGCTGAATCTTGTGATATAGGCCGCACCCATTTCCACCTTTTTTTCCACAAGTTCGCGAAATGTCGCAAGCGTACTTTTTCGAACTCTTCCCAGGCAATTTCAACAATTTGCACGAAACTTTGCACACAGCATCTGTGGACCCTCCTGACAAAAATGTATTAAAAGAATTTTGACAATAATCAAGTTATTAAATGACAACTTCCTGCAGATTTAGCTAAAACAAGGAAGTGTTGCATATCTCCACATTGGTGTGTCCGAATGACATGAAACTAAGGTGACTACTTGCCCCTAAGGCAACACTTTGGCCCATTACCACATGGTGGAGCTCTTTAAATTGAAGTATTTTTTTATCTCCACATCAGTTTGTCGGATTAACACAAAACTTGGTAAAATTATTGCCAATGCCCTCCTGACGATAGCTGATGAAAGGCGTTAGCAAGGGACTCTATCGCGGCCCCTGGGATATTAAAAGTCCAAGCCCCGCCTCCTACATGCACGTACATGAACGACATTCGGTATGCATATGCATCATAACCAGACACACAAAAAACATTGGGGTACCAAACTGTCGCTCCAACAGGAAGTCGGCCATTTTGATTCAAAGTTCCCATTTCACCCTCATTTTCATCCATTTCCATGCCTCGTACTTTAACGAACTCCTCCTACAGATTGAACAGCACAGACTTCCAATTCAATCAGTATCATCCTCAACCCCTCAAGATGAAAACTACGTCAAATATGGTGGGTGTCATGGTGCGATCCATTTTCATGCTTCACGAGAAAGCATCAAGTCCTTATAACTTCAACATACAATTTCCCATCTACACCAAATTCATCACACATATATAGGATGTCGCCCTGACACAATACTGTGTCATATCCATATCGCCACCTACTGGACACAGGAATTCAGAAACATCATGACATGACATTTATAGGTTTTTTTCTCCATATCATACACTACAAGATGACATGCAACCAAAAGTTGAGCACACCCTCCAACAACGCCGCCACCCAACGCGCATGGACTGCGAATCAATAATCAAAACATAACTGACCACAAATTTAGTTTTAGATTGCAGGGGGCGGCTGTGGCTTAGTGGGTAGAGCGGGTCGTCTAGTGATCGGAAGGTCTGGTCTGGTCTGAATCCTGCACTGTCCGAAACACGGCCAGTTTAGAGATGCGTACGCAATAATCGGCAATGGGGCCAGGTACATGGCACGCCCCGACAGCAACATGCCCCACATGCCCCGCATGCCCCAACAGCAACATGCCCCAACACTGCGAGGGCCCGTTCACCGCTGCTTGCAGCTTTAATTGTAAATATTGTTTTTCTGAATCTATCAATTTAATCATTAACTCACACCAAAACATTTATTCCTCCTTTAAGAGAATGTAATATGAGAAGTACGAAAGGACACACAATTATTACCGCACAAAGAAGAGGGTAGATACAACAAAGAGAGGGATGCTTTTGAAAGCTCAAGGTCTCATGTGTAGTATGTAGAGCTTACTCTCATGTTAGCAAGGAACTAACATTTCATTGTAGTAGCAGTTGTTGAGTGGAACAAATGTGTTCATGAATGTCAACTAGTTGTGGCTGGCTGTTGTAACACAGAAATGTCCCCTACTGTGGGACAATTAAAGGAATTCTGATTTTTAAAAATTGAAGAAAAAATACTTCAATATCATCAATATCAAACAGATGAACCAAAACACCTTTGAACATAGAAGACATCTCACTCTAAAGCAAGAAAATCTGTCCGTTTTTCCGTATGTTCCTTGCATATGTTGAGAACCGTTCATTGGAGCTACTTCACACAAGTTTGTTGCTGGGGACCCAAGGAAAATTTAAAAAAATAAAAAACACCACCCTCTGCAGCAGCTGGGGAGGGGCTTAGGGCTCAACTCAAATCACTAAGTGGGATACACAAGGGGCAGCAGACAACAGCGTAGTAATAAGTGAGTCACAGAAAAGTAATTTTACACACTGTGCTCTAAAAAAACGAAAATTAGGTAGGAGATAAATTCGAAGTCCCTGTTCATGCAGTGTTACCACATCTTTCTGCATTATTCACAGTAGAGGTGATCTGGATAGTGAAAAGTAACAGCTCTTTTTCAAACACATGCTGATTCAGCCTGACTGGGTTTGAATTGACACGTCAGCGAAAAACGCAAGGATTTATATCTCCATTTAATGACACGGATGTGTTGAGTAGTGGTCAAAGGAGTGGCTATGACTACTCTGCATTACTGTCGAAGAATTGCCACTAACAAAGCTACGCTAAATCGATGATAATTACATTTCTTATAACTCATGAAATTCAATAAACGGCAGCGTTTACTTGACTCGACTTTCTAACTATGGAGCAAGATAGCTATCAAAAAGATGTGTGCATGATTCCAACCATTCATATTCGTAATGTTAAACATTTGTATGTCAGTAAAATTGTTGTACACAAAATTCTACTGTCATATACGCAAGTGAGAAATTATTTGGGTTAGGATTGTTTTTATGCAAGTATGAATCTAAAATCTGTGAGTGCAAAGTCTTGTGAATACAACTCTAATTTCTACGACTACGAAGTCTTCACTGTGAACACGAATTCAAGTTTGTGGGTACGAGTAGAAAAGTGTTGAAATTATGACACGTAGGTCACAGGCAGGTCACAGGGGAAAATAATCAAACCCTGAGTACTCCAAACGTTGCGCTGTACCTGCCCTCTGTGAGGGGGGCGAGGTCGAGAGGCGAGTTGCCTGAATATGACCGGACCGAGGCCCCAAGACCAAGAGAGAGATTTACTGATGCTGTAGCGGAATTACAAGGTCCAAAAGACTGAAACCATCCGGCGCCCAGGGAAGGAAAAGAAGGAAAGAAGAGGAAGAAAAACATGAAGAAGATACAGGTACAGTAACGTCAATGTGATGAAGCGAAAGGAAATTAATAGTTGAATGCATCGTAGTTACCTTTGTTGGAGCAGAGTGTTAGCTCGCTAGCTTACTTCGGATGATAGCAGCATTGTTTAATAATCAATAAATAGCTGAGTCGACGTGTTAATGTTACTCCACCTTAAATTCATCAAGGACATTTGGAAAGTTAACATTAGGCCTGTTCAGGTGTTATTTTACAGGTGTCTTTCCTGCTTGTATGTCAGTTAAAATGCTATTGGTTTTCCATCCCCTTTATAAATAATAGGGTCGTTGTAAGCCTTAAGCCCCAGTTTATGTTTGTTAAAGTTTACATCAGTGTTAAAGTGCAGTTAAAGTGTATCACTGTTAATACTCCACACCTTAGCTTTCCCATATCATTCATAGGCGATATATATATACATACACTGCTCTTGCACTGTGGTTAGACTGAATTGCATTGCAATGACAATAAAGTTGAATGAATCTCATCACATTTTCATTATTAGTCTATAGTCTTGTTGGGCCTTGGGCCTCCATGTCTCATGCCTCAAACAAAGAGGAGGCCTGTAGGAGAATTCAAAAGCCTAACTACTAGGGCCTTCAACACGAGGAGTTCAAGAACAAAGGAATGAAACCAGGGCCCAAAAGGTGTGAAAAACTGTGACTCAAAGTTACGACATGCCCCCAAAACATTCACCCGGTCCCTATTGGCTGTGAGCCCGGAAGCTCCGCCGGGATCACAATGACGTCACTCCCAGTTTAAAGGTCAGGAGACCCCAAAACATGTTGCATTTCCAGGTAGCTAAATTGTGGAGAGACTCAGGTTACATACAGCACTGCCGTAAGTGTGCAACTTTGATAAACGTTTTTCACTTTGTTTAAGCTAGGCTTCAGTTCCCTCCTCGGTGGACGAGACAGAGACTGTTTTTGTTTTACTTTTGTTTTTGTTCGAATAGTCATCATAATTGTTTTGGATCCAGGAACACTGCCCGACCCAGCCGTTTCCTCACCACCTGCAGAAGTAAGAGATCATCTTCAGAAGGAGAAACCCCCGAGTTCCTTCCATCGAGTCGACATAACGCTGTGATACAGCCTGCCGTCAGCTTTTAGGACGCTAAAGCTTGACCCCATGCTTAGGCCTGTCACGATAGTCAATAAATCAATTAACCGTACGATAAATAAAAATGAGCTTGATAATTTTGCCAGCCTCAATAATTTCCATTTGCATGCTTGTTTGTTATCCTCATGTCTCTCATGTGAACATTCTTGTCAGTCACTCTGTCTCTGTGTGGGGAGGCGGGGCCCTGCCAGTGACATAACAGTGCAGCATGAGAGCCCCATGAGGAGAAGCAAGCCTGAGGTAAAAGTTAATGCTAAAGTTGTTCTGAGCACTGAAGGAGAAGGTTTCACTTTCAGCGAACAATCGTGAAACAAACTCCCGCGATTCCACCAGATACTTGTCTGCTGCGTGACGGCTCTGCCACGCCAGCAGAGCTGATAGGTTTCACTTTAGTCTCTGTGTTCACTTCCACCAGGTCCCCTGCGCTGCGTATCTACTCCGGCAGTCCGAAGCCCTCCGGAGTAGATACGCAGGACTTCTACGCAGCAATTCAGCTGAATTTAGCAACGAGCAGACAGGAAGTCACCGAAACAACAATATAACATCCGGTTACTTTTCATAATAAAACACCCCGTGTTGACACCAGCACACGAATCTCAATAAAGAGACAAATACAAGCTCTTCTACTAATCCTTCGGTCAGGAACACTTTGTGTTGTTGTTTTTATAACATACCTATAACTGTGGTACTGCAAAACCAGATCGGAGCCTGAGAGTCCTTTTTATTTATTGTTTCTGGTTGTTTTGTTTATTTATTTTGGATATTTAAAATGTCTTCTTCACATTCCAATTCCAATGTTAAATTTATTGATCTTTGAAAGGGTGTACTTGCATTATTATGCCATTATCATTATATTAGTTGAAAAATGGTCTCAAAACGACAGCAAAATTTATTATCGTGACAGGCCTACCAGCGCTCGCTCCCAAACGAGTTGGAGTTTCGAGCCAGGTGGAATACACGCTAACCGCAACGAGTGGCATCAAGTAAGAGGTTTTTGTTTGGCCAGAAACAGATAGTATATAGCGTGTTTCTTTGTTGCGCTTACGTTGTTGTGAAAGGACAGCCGAGTCCGATTCATGGTTTACTGTACTGTGTGCTAACTGTGTTATTACGCTCACTAGGAGCTCATTCAGGCTAATCCACTTAGCAGATAGTTTGTGTAGTCTTGCCGCCGTATGTGACCACAATACATCGTATTCCGGCTCGACCAGCGGACGATAAACAAACCTCGATTCGTTTGCCGGCCACTGTTTGAGGGAGACACAATCTTTGTGTACCGCATGGTCGTTGTGTTGTTTTTGTTGTCTGCTAACAGCTCGCTTAGCGTCTGTTACTAACTCACACACGCACACACACCTAGTCTTATGAGCGATCTGTTATAGTCTGAAACTATAGCTAATAACACCGCTATAACCTAAGATACTGTGTCTAGTGATATCCCCTTTATTGACTTCAGAGGCGGACTCCTCGCGGTGGCATGTGTACCTTTTTGGAACTGTGGGCAATCCCTCTAAATTTACCTCTCGTGTAATCAAACTACACACGAGACCAAAGACCAAACTTTGCGCGCACGTGTAGTGATCACCTTTGGTCGACATATTCACTGCCACCATTTGTGAATCCCAGGTATATCATTCAGAATCTGAATCATCACCTCAGGATTTGTGTTCTCGCGTGACTTCACCAAATCACATTAGGCGCTTCCTGTAGTCTCTTCAACGAGAGTTCTTAAGTCACGCCCACTAATTTGAAGAAAGCTTTAATAAATACTGTTGATTTTAACTGAGCAGTGTCAGTGATTATTTTGCACAATCCCATATTATAACAACAGTTGGTTGAGATGGTCAGTGCTCGGATTCACACCTTCCCTCTTATCTAATTATTGATATTTTCATAATATTGACAATTTGATTAATTTCAGGCTTTGAGACTAGAGTTATATCATTTGATTATTGATCCCTGACTTCAGGGTGGTGCCCCATGTTCATTAATGAATCATAGTAACCTAGGTTTCATTAATCAACTATAATAATTTGGATTAATTAATAACAATATATTAATTAATTAATAATCAATGGCCAATATCGATTCCCAACAGTCTTATGTATAACACACATCAAGCATCTGTTGTTTTTTGTTTTTTTTTATTAAAATGCAACATCCAGTGTTCACATATACTTCTCTTCTCTCTTCAGATGCACTTTTAAAATATTTCACCACCACCCCAGTGACACAGCATCAGGTGCCCGTCTCTCTACCTCAACACAGCAGAGACACAGCACCAGGTGCTGCTTTCCTTCTACCTCAGCACAGCAGAGTGACACAGTATCAGCTGCTGCTGTCCTTCTACGTCAGCACCGCAGTGACACAGCATCAGGTGCTGCTGTCCTTCTACCTCAGCACCGCAGTGACACAGCATCAGGTGCTGCTGTCCTTCTACCTCAGCACAGCAGAGTGACACAGCATCAGGACTAAAAGCTGCACCAAGAGACCCTGCTGACTGGCCATCTCAGGACCATTTCAAATAAAAAGTTAGTTAGCAGTTACACATTTCCCAAAAACAAAGATGGGAGAGTGTTAACATGACTTTTGTAACGGAGTCTTAGTCAATGCTGAAAAAAATCAAAAGAAGCTGGCTGATGTACTCAAACAAGAATGATAGCTTGCACTGCTTCTGCTGCTAAATGTTTTCTTCAAAAGAATACAGACTTAATAAGGAAGGTTTAAGGACTGGAAAAAGCCACTTGCTGAAGTTTCATGAGGATAGCTGGGAGCACAATACCCACATGCCAACATGAAAGCAGTTGGAGGTTGTTTTGCAAAGCGGCTGACAATAGATAAGTGAGAGATGGCACTTGCTGAGGCTGAGAGAAAATATGTTTGCGCAATGCCTTATATATATTGTATTTTTATCACTTGTTTCTTTCTTCAGTTTTTATTTGGTGTGATATTTTTGACTTAAAAGAAATAAAATCTTGAATACATACATGCAGTTTCTGTGTGTGTATGAAAATTGATTGTGAAATTGACTGCAATGCAAGAGGGCGCCGGCTAAAACCTTGCCTAGGGCACCAAATTACTCAGGGCCGGCACTGTGTGGATCTGTCAGCTCAGGTGAAGCATCACAGGTAAAGTCAATAACGTGTGTATATACAATGTTTATTTCATAAAATTGTACTATCTAAAATAATATACAGTTCATGGACTTACAGACTTAATGCTTTAGCTTGCAAGCTAAATTGACACATAAATTGTGCCAATTGGCGTATAAATCTGTCTATCGTATAAGTCCGGCTTCTTTTCGTCTTTGCTAACCTTCCTCTTGGTCACGTGCATTTGTTTACAACAAAGCCGACGGGAAATCGATCAGTGGATCGACGGATTATCATACACACATTATGACGTGTATATTTGTGTAGTTTTATCTGTCATAAACAAGAGATTATGGGTTACAGGGCACGTTTGTGTTGCGGTGCTGCAGAGACGAGAGCTGGGACACCGGGTCGGAGGCTCCATTCTCCATGTAACAAGTTACAAGTCGTTTATTTAACCAGCACTATTACTCTGAAGCTGTTTAACTATGCAGGATATTTGCCATATGGGTCATTTTTACCTTAATTAATTTATAGCCTCTTTCCTTCTGTGCTCCTCTGATCAGAGCGGCGTCCCTAGAAACAGTCTTTTATACAGAAATTGACATAATTTAAAAATTGATAAGTTGTATTTTGATCAACATTATGTCTCAAATTAATTATTTCATATTTTGCAGGTCAGTGCTAATTAACTAGCACAAGCCAACTTCTAATGCTAGTAATACTAGCACTAACTTAGCGTCACCGGCATGTCGTTAGCTTGCAAGCTAAAGCAGTAAGTCTGTAAGTCCATGAATTATATATCATTTTAAATAGTACAATTTTATGAAATACATATTGGATACACACGTTATTGACTTTACCTGTGATGCTTCACCTGAGCTGGCAGCTCCACCCGGTCCACTGCCATCTTTGGCTTTGGCGCATGCACGTTTGGAGTAATCGGGGTTTGACTATTTTTCCCCTGTGACCTACATGACGTCATTTCAAATCTTTTCTACTCGAATTCGTTGTTGATGAAGGTTCTCAGTCATGCAGGTTGTGGTGAATCTAGGAGCTGTATTACCAGCAACTGGACTTGTTTCAGTTTCTTGAAGACGTTTCACCTCTCATCCAAGAGGCTTTTTCAGTTCTAACTAACTGGAGGGGAGTTGGCTGGCTTTTAAACTCTGTGTGGGAGTGTCCTTACAGAGTCGTTAAGGACATGTGTGAGCTCTGAGTTTCAGAGTCATTAAGACTACTTGTGGGCTGTGGTCAGACCGGCCTTCATATGGGTTTCTATGGCTAGTTGAGCCCAGGTTTGAATGGTTGTTAAGCTGTCTGGGGAGAGAGCTCAGTACGCACTTAGCCAGCATCCTAGCTTCCGTGTTCGGTAACACTCAACACCACATCAAAAACTCACAGGATTTCACCGGGATTTCACCGGACCCAGATAAATCAAAGGTTTTTTATGATGTCACATCACTCTTTACATGTATTCCAACTCAAGAAGCTGTTAGGATAGTGAAGAAGCGCCTGCTACAGGACATCACTTTGTCCAGCAGAACCAACTTCACCCCAGATAACACCAGGCATTACTTGAACTCTGTCTTTTTATAGCAGTAGCGATGCTAATCATCGTTAGCATGTTAATGGGCATTCCCATTATGTTAGCATCGAGCTAATCAAATGTATAAAATCGATTAGATCAATCAAAGAATGCATACTGTAATATTTCCTCATAGATAGTATGCAGTTCACATACTGTTGGTTTCATACTGAGGTTTCAGACATAATTAAAAACATACTGTTTACAGCATGTATGGATTTTCAGATGCCGTCAGAGTTTTGGGAAGAAGTCTGACTCTATGTATCTCTCTGACGTTACTGTAAAGACGTGCAGTCAGGTACAGAAATTTGGCACAGATTGAATCAATGTGAAATGGTAACTGGTAGTACCAACGTTATTCGTTGGTACCCTTAAAAGTAGAGAGTTCAGTACCCAACCGTAATTGCAATACACAATATATATCTCGATATTTTGAAATCTCCTCAAAAGCATTTGCTAGGACCGGGCAACAAAATGAATGTTATGTTTTTAAATTTTTCAATCCAAGATGACTTTATATATCCTCGCATCACAATGATGATATAATACTGATACATTGACCAGCCTTGTGTGTATTTGGTGGTACATTGGTTACTAAATCATGTAGTGAAGTGGACAACCGAAACAGTTGGTAGAACCAGTGCTACAGGTGGAAAAGTTGTTCTAGAGCCCAGATGTACAAAGTGTACATTATGTGGGTCAGTCTCAGTTTGAGGGTTTTATTTTGGAAAAAAAGCCTCATCCTGAGCGTCCTTGTTAGGCTGCTGTTACTCTTTGGGGCTTTTGTTTTGAAAAAAAACACATTCGTCTATGTTCTCTTTTAAGATACAGTTTCCTGGCTTCAGGGCACAAACATGTCAGCACAAGGACTGAGACAACTGAGTTTTCACAGAATTCTATGTCCTATTCAGTTTTTTCTTCGTTCTATTTTTCACAGTTTATAGATAACTTATCATTTAGGCTAGTTTTAAACCCATTTCTTTTTTATTGAAAAATGGACTGGCAGACTGGGGTGGTGGTCCCTCTATTCAAAAAGAGGGGCCGGAGGGTGTGTTCCAACTATCGGGGGATCACACTCCTCAGCCTCCCTGGGAAAGTCTATTCCAGGGTACTGGACAGGAGAATTCGGCCGATAGTCGAACCTCGGATTCAGGAGGAACAATATGGTTTTTCGTCCTAGTCGCGGAACACCGGACCAGCTCTATACCCGCCGCAGGGTGCTCGAGGGTTCATGGGAGTTTGCCCAACCAGTCCACATGTGCTTTGTGGACTTGGAAACGGCGTTCGACCGTGTCCCTTGTGGCATTCTGTGGAGAGTGCTCCAGGACTACGGGGTCGGAGGCCCTCTACTAAGGGCTGTACGGTCCCTGCACGAATGGAGCAGGAGCTTGGTTCGTATTGCCGGCAGTAAGTCAGACCTGTTCCCAGTGCATGCTGGACTCAGGCAGGGCTGCCCTTTGTCACCGGTTCTGTTCATTATTTTTAAGGACAGAATTTCTAGGTGCAGCCAGGGGCCGGAGGGGGTCTGGTTCGGGAGCCACTGGATTACATCTCTGCTTTTCGCAGATGATGTTGTCTTGTTGGCTCCTTAGAGCCATTACCTCCAGCATGTCCTGGGGCGGTTTGCAGCCAAGTGTGAAGCAGCTGGGATGAGAATCAGCACCTCCAAGTCCGAGGCCATGGTTCTCGACCGTATATATATATACACACACACACACATATATATCTATATATATATCTATATACACACACACACACATATATATCTATCTATATCTATCTATATATCTATCTATATCTATCTATATATCTATCTATATATCTATCTATATCTATCTATATATCTATCTATATATCTATCTAT
>OMLP01040888.1:0-10026 GCA_900302685.1 Spondyliosoma cantharus | reverse complement strand
GAGCTGTGTAAAGCAGAGGCAGACTGACAAGAGTTTCCAATTTCTTAATTTACCTGCAGGAAAAAAAATCTCGCACGCCAAAAATACTAATGTGTCTGCAGACGCTGGGGAGTTGTGTCGTCTCATGTCATTACTCTCTGATACACGTGTAGCTGCAGAGTGTTCGAATTAGAGTAATGGGAGGGGATGAGGAGGAAAAGAGAGAGAAAAGACGTTCACTTAAATATTTTACATGACACTTTGAGGGGCTGCTGCTCTAAACGTGCCGTCTGGATCTTCCATACTCGTCTGAGCTCGACTGTCTGAAAGCTTATATTGATTATGACACGAGTCTGTGGTTCTTTACCATCAGCGACCTTGTGACCGTCATTAAAGCGACCCCATAAAAAGTGATAAAGCGGTTACGGACAATGACATGACATGACGATTCCCCACAACCACCTGGAAGAAATTAAATGGCTACATCGTGTTTGGAGCCAGTCCACAGTAAGTCACTTCATAGACAATAGCCACCTGACTAAAGGAATTGTTGGACACCTTTGTGGAAAAACGCTTGTATCGATGCCTGTACGCTAAATATAATGCTAAAGCCAGCGCGGGGTTAGCTTAGCTTAGCAGCTAGCCCGGCTCTATCCGAAGTCAGCTTACAAGCACCTCTAAATCTTTCTTTCACTACATTTAAATAGACACAAAAACACAAAGTCTACAAATGATTTACACAGAAATATGCGCAGGATTATTTCTTGGCTAAAGTCGGAGCCAGTTTCCAGTCTGAAAACACACATCTGGGTGCAAAGTGCCCATAAAGCCCAGTTTTCACTTGGAGGAAAAGTTTTTGGAAACACACAAAAAAGGAGACAATACTGGAAATGTTGATATTCATACGCAACCGACAAATATAAAAAAAAAAGGTACCAGTCCTCTCAACTACCTCATCTTAGAAAGAAGATAAGCGTCACTCTTGAAAATCAAACTTTCATAGCGACACTTCCGTCAGCCTTACCTTCATACAGCCAATCACTGAGCCCGTTGAAGATGACGCCCTCCTTGCCGGTCGACACCAGACGAATGGAGCGGCTCTCCACGGTAGAGCGATAGTAGATGTTGTTCTCGAAAATGAAGATCTACAAGAGCCAGAAAGAGAGGACAGACATTTTAAAGCGTTACGAATCTCTGTTCCAACAGCTGAATGCGCCTGTGTAGGACTCCACTTCCAGCTCTGCAGCTGACCCCCGGCCGACAGCCCTCCTACAGGGAATTTCTTTATAGCGAAGAAGCTATTTCATCGTTAATGTTAATATCAACACGACCAGGGGGGAAGCCTGCGGGCAGCCTTTACATTTATACCGACGGCATAAGATCAAGATCAAGCCGGAGGTCGAAGCTAACGTTAGCACGGCCACAAATAAGACAACAGGACTCACACCGGTGACGGCAGCGTTTCGTTCAAGAGGAAGCCAAAAGTTTTTTGACAAGATACAAAAGAGGAAAGAAGAGAACGTCTTTTCAGTTCCCGATAAGACGGAAAAAACCTTGGGAGCAAACTTCGACTTTGACGCTCTCCTCCGCAGGCCTGCAGGGCTTTCGAGATAACTGAAGGTCAACTCTTTCATTACAGAGAATAATAGATCATCAGCACCCACGGTGAGCGTGGCGGGGCGGTGCGGCTCTCGGGGCTGGAATTTTAAAATGCTGCAGCCTTAACGCCACGCTGAAATCAATCTCGGGCTATTACGGAATAAGAGTTCGCTCTGTATCTCAAGGATTATGGACTCTGTTGGCCTCGAGCTGGTATCATCGTATCAGTTTGTAAATGATTCTCCCTCGAAAAAAAGTATTCACCGTGAAAAGTGTGAGTGACAGGATGATGTACAGCATGAAATCCAGTCCTGTAGCCGTCCGCGAGAGCTGCGCGTGGATTCATCCGACATCTTTCTGCAGCGTTAAAAAGGGGTCGACGTGATGAAAAACACTTCAGCTAAGCAGCAAGTGAAATGTTTCTCAAGCATTTTTCTTTTACGGTAACACAAATCTGTCACAATTACTTCCTCTTGAGGAGACGCGATCTTGGGGGCCCATGTGGTTTGGTGTCACTTTGGTGCAGATGGAGTCCCTGTATAGAAGCTAATCTAGGCCACAGCACAGAGAGAAGACCTGGCCCCGTTCTCTGAAGGAAGGGAAAAAACTCTGCCAGTGATGGCTGGGATCCACACTCATCCTCGGCGAGAATATTTTGGAATGGATTACACTAACTTTTGCTGCTTCGGTTCTGTTTGTCTGGGGCGGCGATGCCGCGCAACTGAGGCCGCGCCAACACCAAGTAAACTATTTAGGTGGGAGGATGTAAGCCTGACAAATTAAAGGAAACAACATTAAAATGTGAGTTCCAGCAACATAATGTTAGAGAGGCACATAAACTGAGGATATAAGAGGATGTTCCCTGTGGAAGCAGGTGCGTTTTTAGTGTCTGTGACTCTGGAGGCGCTGTTGCTCGTCGGAGAGGCTCTCGGGATGGCGGCGCTGGTCAGTGGGTCAGTGTGTCGGCCCACCACTGCGGTCCAGTCTGGAACGGCCTTAGGCTAACAACTATAAGATGGATGGCCATAAAATCCATGGGGCTGTAAAAAAATCAGGCTCAATTGCAATAACTTCCACATCATTATCAGGTCAGATTTTTAATTTCTCTAAAACTTTGATTCGTGTCTTACGAGCTCGGATGTGTTTTAGTGCCATTTGGCTGATGTTTGCATGCTAACACGCTAAACTGAGACCGCAAACACGGTGAACATAATACCTCAGTATGTTAGCCTGACTTCTGAAACAGATTCTGTTTCCATAACAAATATATAATAATAAAGAAAATAATGGTAAAAAAGTTCTCTAATGCTCAAGAGGTTCACATGTTGTTAAGCAGCAACTTCTACACTATTTTGTCTCATGTCTTAGATTCTGATTCTGAAATCCTGAAAATGATTTTTTTTTTCAAAAATTCTCACCAGTAGTCACCATTTAAAGGGTTATTTTTCAAAATTGGCCCCCCGGACCCCCCTAGTGTTGCTAGGTTACCGACTCAGAGCACCGCCGCTACAAAAACATCTAGAGGAAACACTGTGTTCTAACAATTTGGGACGTGTGGGGCGAACTATTTCTGTCTTAGCTGAAGCCGACAATGGGACAAAATAAATGTAAATAGAGACATGGAGACATGGAGCTGTATGTTTTCCTGCTATTTTGGCCTTTGCCAATCAAACCTATGGAAAAGTGTTAAGCTTAAGTAAAAAAGAAAAAAAATCTGGACTTTGGAGTTAGTTGAACCAATGTTAAAATGATAAAGTTATTTTTCAATAGACAAATTTTTAGTTTTTTGTGAGAAAAAAGGCTGATCCTAGAATCGCTGCTGTGGTAACATTTGCTGCAATGGCAGCTAGAGCGCTGATAACAAAGCCACTAGCATGGCTGTAGACGCTCAGTCTTGTTTAGCAGAAAACCCGGGTTAGAAACTGAGGCGTGTGCTGGGAGAAAAGGTCCAAAGAAAGATGTTATCCAAATGCATTATGGGACATATAGGATCCAGAGTTTCTTTTTAATCGTGACCCCTACAAATTTCAATATCTGCCTTTTAATCTAATCTTAACTTTTACAAGTTGGACAGCATAAGACTAAAAAGAGTTTTCTCTCAAACACACACACACACACACACACACACACACACACACACACACACGCACACACGCACACACTCTGTCTGATGTAATACAAAGGTTACGTCACGCGGGGCTGAACGTCCAAACTTTGAGCCACATGTGGAGGATTAGCCGCCCACAGGGAGCAGGAAAAGAAACTTTTACGTTCACTGGGGAATTTAGTTTGTCAAACACGAGCCTCTGTGCCTCTATGAAAAAAAAAATAATAATAAATAACACGCCACTCATGCACCCAATTACATTGACTTCTTAGCCTAAACAAACAGCTCAACATGTGGCTGGACAGCTGTGTTTGTCGGTGTAAATACGAGCTTGTACGCATGTGATCCTTCTCTACGGGAGAGTGAATGAGATTTAATTAAGTTCATGAGGGATTTGGGAACAGAATAACAGGTGGGCTGATTTATGTAAATTAGGCGTCTAAATACGACGGCGCGTTTAGCTTGCAGAGCGCGTTTAGCTTGCAGAGCGCGTTAGCTTGTTTCCTGCTGACGGACATCTCTCCCCTTCAACCTCCACCTCTTCCGACGGAGGACGTCCCGGACCTTCGGGGAGAGCAGCTGCTGCTTCGCTTTCACGCTAACATAACTCGCCTGATGGAAGTAAAAACACTTCACGGCTAATGGCGGGGAAAACTGGAGGCTGTATCAATCTAGCGGCCGTGTTAATTAATCCGCCGACGAGATAACAGGTAATTAATAGCATTGTGCTGCGGGATGTTATCACTTACAGTCTGTCTGCCCTGCAAACCAACAGACTGAAGCTCATTAATGCTCTGACAAGTTTTCGACGGCGCGATGATGAAGGCGGAAAATGACTCAACGTGGAAGGAGTTGCAAAAAGGGCCGTCGCTCCTCGTGACTCAAACAATGGTGTTTAATTTGAAATGTGTTTACTGGGAGAGCTCGGTGAGTCATTAGGATGATTTACACCCCGAAGGGAAAGAATGGTCTGCGAGAGGTGTTGATGGGAACGCTGCTCGTGAAATTATAACGATTATCCGAGCGCTAATTCAGGGGTTGGATCCCTCGAAAGTTTTCTTTTTTTGCTGTCTTGACATCACATTTCAGCTGAACGCGGACTAAAAAAAGCTGCCGTCTTTCTACCAAATTTGGAGGACGAAACCTGTGAATCATTGGCCGCCTCTCGGTATCCCATAATCCAATTGTGCGCTGGTCAATTGGTCAAGGTAATGGAGCATTCAGGAGATCCCGGTCGGCTCGTAAAGTCAGGAAATGCAACGTGACCGTCAGGTATTTGTGTCATCAATCTCGGGGTAAATCCATTACGTGAAGGGGGGGAAGCAATGAAAAAGCCACTAGAATTCGAGCATAAACTCCACTGTTTGCTCGTTAGCAGCCTGATTTGCTCGCCGGAGTGTGGACGCATTTACGATCACCCTGATACGCCGTTTTGCTAGCTGTGCTGTGTCGGGAATGTGTGTGAAAACGTCACAACTCTTGCCTGTAACCTCGGGCATAATGGAACTTTTTTGCCACCACTCAGCTGTTTAAGGTTAATTCCCCTGAAATATCTTGACGTAGTAATTTGACGAGGAGCACCTGAACGCACCATTAGCTTCGTTTCGATGTGAGGCTTGACCCACCTTCACGGGCGGCTGCGACCTTCAGCGGAGTTAACATCTGTGCAAAGATTTACATTGGCATCAGCACGCTGTGTAACTGCATGAGGAGTAACCTGAGGGCTGCGCTAATGAATATTTGTACATTAACAACGGATCGGTACACAAGGAATCGCTGGTCGTGATAGATTATAAAACTCTGCAGTTTTAGTGTCTTTAAGCTCACAACTTCCTTGTTTCGGCCAAGTCCCATCGCTTGTTTCCAGATACAGGAAGCAGCGAGGACGTTGTGCGCACGATATGCTTGGCGTTCATGGTTCAAGTCATGAGAACACAGCTGCTAGGCTAACGATTTTAGCAAGCTGGAACAGCAGGTGAGGTAATGCCGGCACGGCTGTTGTTCAACTCTGTTTTTCTTCATCTCAGGACCGTCTCAAAAATTAATTATCTCGCGCAGACCTTGAAAAGATCACTCGCACTCTTATTCCACCAAGCCTGGATTACTGCGACGCTCTTTATCCTCTTTTGTCAGAAAGCCACATCTCACCTCCAACTCGTTCAAAATGCAGCTCCCAGACTTTAATTTAAATCAAAATGAGATCACATTACTGCCGTCCTCGCACCTCCTGATCGGTTTCTTTTCACTTTTCAGAAATTATTTTTTTAGAAGTGATTTTTAATGCTAACCTTTAAAGGTCTGCATGGTTTTTAATCCACTAGTTTTATTTTGTCCTATAAAATGCACAACCGGCTATCTAAAGCAAAGGCCACTGGGAATATTCTTCTAGACATCATATTGAAAAGAAATCTAAATGGTTTGATCTTGTATGAATCACCAGCAGACACATAACAACTTGGACAACAAGTCACATCGACAGTTTTGGTGAATGTGGTAAACAAGACCCCAATTTGAAGGCGGTTAGCGGCTAGCTGGTGGACACGGTGAAGAATTTGGTGGCTAAAGCGGCGGACATTTGCCTCGGGGAGCTGTCGGAGAGCAAAAAACCAGCACTAAAACTATAACGACTTCCATCCATCAGGTGGGGTACAGACATAAATGCTAATGTTGCTGCGTATGTTTAAAGGTGATAATCTGTCAGTGGTGTGTTAACAGCTTGTTGTACTGCCGCCAAGAAGCCAAAGAAAGAAAAAAAAAATAATAATAAAGAAATCAGTTAATGCAGGTTTAAACAAGTACTGCTCACACTCCCTCCATTACTCATTCCAGCTCCTCCATCAGACCGGCTGCTATAAATCCCCTTAAAGTCATTAATTCTACAGCGTCTTCCATTAACTTTTAAAACTGCACGCAGAGGACGCTGCGTGCGAGCGCTTGGTTACCCTTCCTTGCGAAGTCATATTCATTCTGTATTTGTAATCCAGTGTATCTTTGTCTGTGTTGTTTTTCAGCGTGTTCTCCATCAAAGCTCAGTTTCAGAAGGCTAAATGTAAAACAGTCAGGATGGCCTGACTCTTAACTTTGAAACACCATCGTCACGATGCCAGCGATGAGCCCCAGGTGGACGCCATTGAAGTCGTAGTTTCTTACCAGTTGCTGACCCTGGGGTCCCCAGCCGGCGTACTGCAGCTGAGCATTTCGCACCTCCGGAGGATTCAAGTTCCACGTCTCCCTGTGGAGCACAGACAGAGGAAACGATGCTATCAGACGGAGGCGCAGACACACACACACACAGCGATCGCCTGCCTCGGGCGCTGCTGCGGCAGGAGGAACAAGCGTAGCACATCGCAGAACAAAGGTTTAAGTGTAACCATAAATACCTGCGCTCTATAACAGTGTCACCTCTCCTGATTGGGGAAAGTGCTGCGCAGTGCAGGCTGCAGAATTAGAGGTGCCACTGCCTCTATGTCTTTGTCTGGAGCTCAGGATGAATGAGGTCATCAGCTGAAGTGGGTTTTTTTTTTTTTTTGTGGGATCACTACCACTGGGTGGCAGCACACAAATAGAGTTGAACACAAGAGCTGCTGACGGGGCTGTAATACTGTGATCAGGTGAGGAAGTCATTTAAAAGAGAGGTAAGTGAGGTACTTACAGTTCAATTCTGGCTTTTTAACCGTTTCATGCATGAAGTATTAAAACCCAAAGTATGTTTTTACACTTAAACAAGTGAAAATAATGCCAATAACAATACATTTTACATTAAAGGAGCATAGAAAGTGATTCAGAAATGACTGTTTGATACTTTTATTCTTAGAAAACTAACTGACTAAACTTTCTGAATGTGATTTATTTATTTGTGACAAGCATCAGAACTTTTTGATTTTAACAAGTGAGGTCACTGCAGTTCCGTTCTGCATGTGCTGTGTTTACAGTCGTTTACATGACGTGTTAAGAAGTTGAATTAAAATGCAGGCTACTACTGGGTTCACCTAAGTTAAGTGCTGGTGTGCCGAAATGAGAAAATTAAGCCACTGTGAAAGCCAGTCTGAGTATATTCAACCTATCAAACCGATATCTAAATAAAATCTACGACTACTCAAGTGCACTGTACATTTTAAAAGTTGTCTTCACTTTAAAAGAGTCACGAAACTGATTACCTCAGACTTCCTAGGTACCTAAAGAAGACTCTTAAGTTTTAACAACTTAGATTTAATAGTCTACTTTACTTGGTAATTTTGAGGTTGTAACTTTGAGTAAATTACATTGTAATTTTTTATCACACTCAGTAAAAATATCATTTCCTTGTATGGTTTTCTGAGAATCAGAGGATTTAACAGTTACGTCAGAGGTACTTGGACTATATCTCCTGGTCATTCCTCCATTTTGAATCAATGATGCCATATCTCCAAGTGGCAAAGAGGTACAAAAATAATATCTAATGTATCATATTATATTTGTTTCTGATCATTTCACATGTATGTTCATGCTGTGAGGGGTCATTTTGGGGGCGACTATGACTCAAGAGGTCGAGCTCTTGATTGAGGTTAATCACAAGCTTCCTTGGATAAGTTTATAAACCCCAGATAATTCACCTCGTGTGTGAGTTAGTGTGTATGAATCTGTGAATGAGCAGCAAATTGTGAAGCTCTTTCAATCAAAGCTTTGTATAAATGCAGCCGTTTGTAACTCATTTTGTAACGAACATGTTCTGCTTCTCTTTCACAAGTTTTTAAACTAAAGATCAGAGAGGTTACGTTGCGACGAAGAGTCTAGACTTGCTAGATTTCACTAGTGCTGATTGCTTTCTCTCTAACTGCTGCACACCGAAGGACAACAAAGCTACAAAGGACTGACTGGCATCGCAAAGAGCCTCATTCTGAGACAATAGAGCTGTATTTCTGTCAGAGCGTTCTGCGGTGCTTTGAGAAAAGTCTGAGCTCTATTACCAGATAAAGTGTATTTTTTGTAAAGCTTGATGTTTGTGAATACAAAAGTAAGATCTATAGAAGCTGTGGGAAACCTTGGCTGCCACTTCAAGCCCCAGAATACTTAAATAAAGCTTTCGTTTCGCAGACGGTGGATAACAGTGTAGCCGATGCCAGAGGTGCTTTGTAGGAGGTACAGTAAGAACAGGTTGTGAGAGCAGGTGGGAATGAGCTGCTGTCAGTGTCGCGGGCAGCGAGGTCAGGTGAGATATTACAGGATGCAGCCCCCCCGACGCCTACTTACGGAGTCTCCAGACTGCAGATGATGTAGAAGGCCGTGTAAGAGTGCTGGTACACCTGGAGGGAGGGGGAAGGGATTCATGTTAAATCACTTCACATGGCAGCTGACATCTTCATTTAAACATCTTCAGGAAGACAAAGTAGTAAAGAAATCTTTGAAAACGAAGGATGTGAAAGAAGAAGAATGGTGCTAGACATTAGCTGTGTTTCCATCGACATATTCAATGCACGTTTTGAAGTATCGGGTTAAAAACATATCGATGGAAAGTTCAGAAATACTCATCGTAACTAACTAACTAAAGTTCTTGACAGATGACACCCTATTGTTCGTGCTACAAATAGCTTAATATGGTGTAGAAGCTACATACGCAGTGTCTATGAACAGCACAGGGACGTATTAAAGTCACTGCACACCAGAGACGCATTCACATTCAGACTGTTCAGCTGCTCTTTATGCGTTAGTATGCAAACACGGTGTTTATTATGAACACCCGTGATCCATACTGCATGTTACAGAGACGAGGTGTGTGTGTGTGTGTGTGTGTGTGTGTGTGTGTGTGTGCATTAGCCAGTGTGTGACTGTGTGCTGACACACTGAGCGTAAAGGAGGAATGACTGTCATCTATCAAGGTGATGGAGGTTTGGATGGAATAACTAATGCAAAAACATGCAGTACAGCGCACTCGACGTCTCCGGAGTGTTGTAATATTCTCCATTCATTTTCCCGCAATAACGCGAGGCTGCATCTCTGCCAGCATCCAGCGCAAACCAACCAACAACAGGCACAAGCTCTCCGGAGTGAACGCACAGACATCAGCTGGCAAAGTGATTAAATATATTTGATCTACCTATGTGAGGAGCTGAGACGCTTTGATGCATAACAAGGAAGCTGGCAGAGACGACGCAGTCGCGAGGCGCTTTACTCGGAATCGCACAGAAAATGATGCATTCCCGGCCAATACTTCCTGTTCCTTCTGTCGATCTCATCTCCCTCCCTGCGAGCCGGCGCGGCGCCGAGGGGTTTGTTTGTGTTTCTGCCTCCCTCGCTACAGTTCCGCTCGGCTGTGCCGGCCCCCCGACGCCATCGCTGACAGGCAGCGGTGTGCGACAGGCCTT
>OMLP01040887.1:0-14023 GCA_900302685.1 Spondyliosoma cantharus | reverse complement strand
GTAGTTTAAACAATATCTCAGAATCAAAATCACTTTTTATTCACCAGATGCATCAGGTAGACACACAGGAATTTGACTTGTCAATCAGCACTTTAACTCAAAACTAGACAGACAAACAGTAAGTGCACATAGATTCAGCAAGATATGCACAATAAGTGCAAGTGGTTGAAGGTATTCCTCTATGTAAGCATGCTATTTTACCCATAGACTACATACACATTGTATGCCTACATACATTATATGCCTTTTCCATCACATCAGAGATATCACCCAACTCATAACAACAGTTTTCCCAAAAAGTATATTTGAGGTCAATGAGCATACAGGTTTATCTCCTTATGTGAGAATTACAAATATTACCTACCTAAGTGTCAGAATAGCTGCTGAAAGTAGCAGGGATTCAACTGGCTAGCTAGACTAGTTCACACACTCTGGTCAAACTGTTAGCTAACATGACTGATTACCAGCTGCCTGGACACAATATTCCCCAGCAATCCCAAATTGATGTGAATCAATGGGACAGCTGGCCTCTTTTTTTTTTTTATATACTATTTTAATCCCAAATTGGTAAATAGTTTCACACACACACACACACACACACACAGTGTAGAGGAGATGAGCGAAGGGGCTGCCACGCATGGCACCCAACGAGCAGTGTTAGGGGTTGGTGCCGTGCTCAAGGGCACCTCAGCAATGCCCAGGATTGCATTCTCCAACTGCCAGTCCACATCGTTGTTTTTGGTCCGAGTGGGACTACAGCAATGCTATTTTTTGATTGGCTGTTCGGTAGCTATATTCTTTTTATTTGATTGGCTGGTGCGTGGCAGGTGCCTTCTGAACCCTACGGGGAACCCACTTGATTCCTACCCGTTCCACTGTTATGAAAAATAGCGGCGTAACTTGGTGGGCATTATCCTGGTAATTTCTCTGCGTGAGAAATACAAGGTGTGGCGTGTGAGCGTGTGAACGGGTTGAAATGCGTGTTTTTCACGCCCAACACACAACCGACACACAGGGCTTTGTCTATGCATTGTGTTGCAAAGTATGTTTAGCAGGCTAACCAGCTAGCAGTCCAAACCCGCTCTAGCAGTGTAAAAAACACTGACCCTCTCCCAGTTTGGACCGCTAGCTGCAAAGCTAACTGAGCGAAGTGGCTAACGGCAGCTACAGTTGGCTGCAGTTAGTGGTTACTTCGGTGAGATGCTATCTGCCACCGAGTATGAATTCAACAAGGTCAGTTCTTACATATTGCACCGGTCTTACAGACTTACAATGATGGGTTTAATATATTGCAGGTCAAATGGCACAAAATGAGTGGGTAACAATCTGCATCAGACTGTGTATGATATCAATGTAGTGCATGTCAGAATGTGTGTGGGATCATACGTAAATTCTGAGTGCTGTTTCGTAGGCAACTAGACTTGTTTCAGTTTTCTTGTCTTGAAACAAGTTCAGTTGCCTAAGATACAGCACTTAGAATTACCTGGATGACTAAGCACCTTCATCAACAATTGTATGCGAAGAGAAGGAACAGAAGTGAGATAATTTCGTCAGCTTCTGCCACAGTCCCACAAACATTCTCATTTCGCCTCCATAGTTTCAGTTCTGTGTACGCATGTGAATTTTTCCTCCAACTTTTTTATATAACCTGAAGGTCTGTGCACTGAAATGCTGTTATTACATTGTGTAAGTAGTGAAGAGAACAGTGTGAGGCTGATATTTGTCCCCAAACTTGTTAACTGCTGATCCACAGGTGTGCAAAAGTTTTCGCTTTGTGATAAACAGGGTTTGTAAAATGTTGCACTGGCCGGTGTGTTATGCGTAATTACCTGCTGGAGCCTCACTGGTTGTGGCATCCGTCACACTGTGAGAATTTAGCTGCAGGCTGACTTTGATTGCTGAAGCTCCGAATGAAAATGCTGAATGTACCAACTTTGTTCCCAGTTCCTCTTAAATTCTGCATGGGCCTGACAACGTTTCAAACTCAAATGGTCTTCCACTCCCTTGCAGGTTACTATTACCCAGCCCAGGCAAAACTTTTATGAATGTCCGTGTGATGATTGCCAAAGCCCCAAATCAGCCACTGGTACACAGCACAATCAAGAACCACCATGATGTTCCTCTCACTACTATCAATTTTCATCCCAGACAGCCCAAAATCAGTGCAAAGGTGCCTTTAGTCAGAAATAAAGGTCTGCCAAGTGGACGGATGTGACAGGAAGACATAACCTTTTCAATTCAAATCTCAGCCTCACAGAACGCACAATGTCCCACTGAAATGGAAAGAAAGACAGTCAAATCATTTCTAGGGAACCAGGAAGTGATGGGATGACGGCGCACCCTCTACCTCGTGTAAGGGCTTGACAGCTGACTTCCACAAGTTCACACAAACCATTCTCTCAAAACCAAACTTTGGTAAGTTGAGGATAGTTTATAGGCTAAATAACAAAAAGAGAAAATAACACAATATTGCAATCTTCAAAAAGGTCCAGAACAAGGTGTCTCTGCACAGATAGTAATAAAGGTGTAATTTCATTATTAGACCAGGACACAAGCAGCACTTCTCAAGTGCTATTCAAATATGAGGGAACTGATCAATGACCTGATTTCATTTGAATTGCCCATCACTCATTGGTTTGTGTTTTAACAAGCATCACAGCAGGTGAAATCAATTTGTAAATGTCATAATGATTGCTAACACCACTGAGGCACGATGACTCATGAATGAAAAGCAGTTAATCCTCATTTTCCTTCGCTGGTAGCTGAATGGAGCACTTATCTAATTCTATTTCCACGATGTCTGGCTCATCTCTGAATGTGTCCTGCGCCCTGCTTTTTATCTGTTTTTCTTGCACATTATACAGAGGATTACTTTTGTGTCTTCATTACTCGATTCTAGCATTTGAGCACCAGCCCATTGCATTTTCATTATTTTCTCATTTGGTGACATCCCACGGGCGGTGCAGCATATTATAGGAAGCAGGTTCAGGGGTTGGTTCTTTGGAAAGTGAACATGTCAACTGTCAGCACATGATATGGTTTCAAAATATATGTGGCCAGGTCATGAATGAGGAGACCGGACACAGTATAATAATTATTTGTGGGTCTTTTATTCCCCGACTGCAACTTATAAAAGAAACAGTATTAACACTGCAATTTTGAGGATTTGAGGTAATCGGTACAAAACAAACAAAACACTCTCCCTCACTGCATGCCACAATGAAGGTGAACCCCAGTTAGCTTATGAACTTCAAATATTTATCTCTGTTTCCTGGACATCTGTTCTACACTTCACTTCAGACTCGAATAGACAACTCTAGACAACAGTAGTGGCTCTTCCTGAACAAATAAAGTAAAACAGAAACACAAAATAAATACATTTTCCCAGCCACATAACTCATAGTCACATTACAGCATATTCTTTAGTTCACAGAAAACATACTGTAAATTACTCTCATGAACAAAATACATTGTTAAGTAAACATTCTTGCATGAGCTTAAAATACATTTTGTGAATAGTCTTAAACTCACTCTCACTCCAGTGTGCAGCTTGCGCGTTCAGTCACACACCTTGACCTCAATGCCCTCTATCTCCCCTCTAAATTCATCAAACACATAAGAATGGACACAGTTTGTGGAAACTGTCATGGAAACAACATACAGTGATGATATTTAAATATAAATGTACTTAAATGCCACTCACGCTGACCCCGCTGTTCAGTTTTGCCCACAGCGTGTCAGCGGTATCGCACACCTGACTCGTGTTATCGCACACCTGACTCATGTTATCAATCTACAGGAATCGGCAAAAATACATAAACACTCTTTACGAACCTTAATCAGTTAGCTTAATCATCATCTCATGTACTGATATTAGCAACCATTCTTGTGCTTTATCGATGTTAATAGGGATATTTATCACACGCGACATCAAAATACACACCTCAGTAGTCTGTCTCTCACTCTCGCTACTGCTACTTCCGGGTCATTAATTCTGCCCCGGGAACTCCGTGGCCTCCCATGATCCCCCTCAATCTCACGCAACCTACCGCTGCGCCGCTCTTAAAGCGAAAGTGTCACTTAAACAAAAGAAACTGCTAATACAGTAATAATCTCATACAAAATAATAAAACACTGTCTTGACAGTCTGAAAACAGTCTTGGTCTCTTGTTCACCTGGCTACATATATATATATCAAGCAGTATCTGTGATAGGTTTGCTTGATGCTAAATTTGAAGTAAAGAACATTTCCCCTCCAATCAGCAGTCAAATAAAAGAGAATTACAGAAAACAACACTTGATCTCTTGAAAAGTGAAACTGAAGATGGTTAGACACCTGGGTCTGTCGCCATAAACACAGATAGGAAATGTTGTAATGTCGCCAAAAAAATACGGGGTTTTGTTGCTACTACCAGGGTTGGAAAACACAACATCGTCTCCAGTGGTTTCACGCTTACATATTCATCTCGAAAGGCGCTCATCATTTTTTAAGGTCACCATTAACCCCTCCAGCTTCACCATTAAAGTTATTGCTGCGACTGGGATGAAGCAGTCGATAATGCAGTTATGAAAAATATAAGGTAAAATGCATTTTTCTTACATTGATAGTCACACTTCAATCCAAAATTTACAGTAAAATAGATATTATTTTAATAGCTAATTAAAGAGGATTATACAGTGGAGAAATGGTTCTCTAGTTATCAAAATCTGATAGAAAGGAGGATAGTAAGTTAATTATGTTTTCTGTTTTTGACACCACCAAATTGATTTATTTCCTTTAACCTGCTCCTGTGATTTTGTTGTTGCCACTTTTCATCCATTTACATTCCATGCTGGAACATTTGCTAAAGCTAATAATCATAGTCCAACTTGTGAAAGTAGAGCAAATATACTCAAAGTAACAATGTGGACTAAAAGTTTCAGTATCATACGTGACTGTTAAATGCAACAGCTCCATTTGGTGCAGCAGATACCTGTGAAGGTGGCATAAATATTGCTGCATAGAAAGATAGATAACTTTATTTATCCCCGAGTGGACTTTGTCTACACGGGGAAAAGTCCTATCCAATTGCACCCTTCACAGGTAGGGCAAAGGACTGGATTATGTAAAAAGACAACACCTCTGGGGCTTGTAGGCGGTCAGCGCTGATGTGCTTAAGGGTACACGGGGCAGATGTTTGTGTCCTCTGCTTCTGCCAGTGTCACAAAACACAAGGCCGCCCTGCTGCTCCCAAACAGAAACTGTGGAGTGCTAACTGATGGCAAAAACTTTGAAACTGATACATTCTGCAGCAGCGGTCGATGCAGCAGTGACTTTTAGTGTCTTATTTATTCTCACTAAGACAGGTATTGATCGAATGTTCAATGTTTCACTGTTTGCTTAATTATCACTGTTACATTAGACAGAGTGATCATCACAGTTACCGAAACATTCAACAAGAGCAGGAGAGAAATACGTCCAAAAATAACCCGCGTCTCCGAGTGTGTCTGAAGTGCTGCCTGTGATATTGTTTTAGCGTAGTTTTTCCTCCTGTTTGTGGGAAAAAGTGTATCTTTTTCTTCAGGCAGATTCCTTTCATCCTCATGTGGCATCATTAGCTCGATAGATGTCCCCGGTGTAATGCAGAGAGAGGAAGACTGGGTTCAAGCAAGAAGAAGAGAGAGAACTCGTCGTCACTGTCCCATAGCTGCGAACGGGAGAAAAGACTCAGGGTTTGTGGACTGCACTGCCGTCATTGAAGTGGTTATTCAATGCGGTGCTGCATTACAAAATGACCACGACACCACGGCTCTCCACTTTTCTTTAGCTAAGCAGTTTGCAGTCATAACCAATGAGTTTCACTGCAAAGCAATTTTTAGCAAATTAAAACCTTTGTGGCATAAGTACAAAAGACCCTGACTGATTATGTCACTGTACATATATTGAAAAAGTAAAGCAGATATCACAACACTGTCCTGATATCCAGAAGGATGGCCAAATGAGGTATCACATGGTATTCAGTCAGTTTGCATCCAAACTACTTCAAACTATTCTTGCCATATCTTGAAGTAAAAGTCTGGAGGCGTGGCGTCACTGAACTATAGTCTGGCCATTTCCCAAAACAAAGATAACACGGTGTGATCCAGGTTACAGACAGAGCCAGTAAACGTGTCTCGACCATCTTTGGCATCACTGCTGAAACTGGCCCTCCTGTACATACAGATATTTGCAGCAAAAACTCACAAGAAATGGCAAAACATTCAACCGCAAAGATGACTTCACCCCCAAAATGAACCATTTTAGTACGGGCTGTGATTCGCTATTGATGGCAAAGGAGGGTCTGCATGTAGAATCACAGTCGATTAACAGCTGTCACTGCTGTTGACTCAAGGCCCGCGGCGCATTGTAGCCGCACATATCTGCCTGTAGGTGGTGCTGTCAAGGACCAATCAAAATCTGTGGTGTTGGAAGGTCGTCACATTTAAGATGTCCTTTGTGTCATCAAGTGATCATCTACCTCAACAATACAGTCAGCAGCATTCCATCAGAAGTTGTGCTTGGAAGTTCATTTACACATATGCTTAATGGCCACATATAAACTGCACCATTTATACAGGTATAGCAAAGCACGAGCGGCTAAACTCACCACACATCGTGTGCTGTCCTGGGTTGACTTTTTGGGTTGGTCTCCGTGGGTGGAAATGATCATGCAATTTCATGCCAAAGTAGATACCAAAATCGTGCCACCCAATTTGCATAAACAGCCCCAGCTGTGCCACTCTTCCCACCTCATGCAAGTAGGGCCTTTTTCGGAGCAATTCAATTACCGGAGAAAGGAAACGTACAGGATGCCAACACAACCGGCAATCCAGTTTTCCAGCAAAGTATCGAATTCATTCAGTTCCATCCAACAGCCAAGTCTGAAGTCCCACATTTGGACTCTTCCATATGCACTTGAAGTTGAAACTGGTAAAAGACAAAAATCAAACATGAAACCAAATTTCTGTGTTTCATCAGCTTCTGGAGTTTGCCGGCACACAACATCTCCCTCCAATGTTGTTGGCAGAGGTAAATGTTACAATCTACAAGGAAAGTGTTTCAATCTTTTGAAATAGTTCTATTTCAGTTTAATAAGTTTATTATTACCAACACTTACACGGATATTACTCTTAAGCTGTAGACTATTGAACACATTTTATTTTCATTTTCTACCTAATTAAGTCCTGATATCAGAGAATTCAACCTCTAGGCTGGCTCCAGATCAACAGCACGCATACAGAGGCTCAGTGCAGCGCTGTTTTTTATATTCCAGCATTTCAGATCTCCTCCAAGCCTCAAGAGCCCTTGTACCTCCTCAGTATTCTGATTTTCTGTTAATTAGCCATGACCAGTTTCTCCTCTGATGCTATTGATATTTGTCAGTCCATGCAAGATGCTGGTATCGTATTTCTACATAATTTTTCTATAACCATAAACACTTGCATAGGCCCCTGTAGTACATAAATAATGTCCCCTCTAATGTGATCTCTTTGAAACAGTGAACTTGCTTCCTTTATGCTCATCAAACACATTATTGGCACTAAAGATCTTTTCGTTTCCTTTAAAACAGATGAATGAGCGAATGGTTTGATCAAGGTGAGAGACTACCATTTACATGCTACAAAGGTTTTCACATTCTTATTTAGTTTATTCCTCAGATCTATATAACATTATATATCTATATATCATTTTACCAATGTTGTTTTCAAGTATCATTAGGAAAAAGTCAAACTTTAATTACCTCAAGTAGATGTCACAAATGCCACGGCAACACCTTGCTTGAAGAACGTTTGTCCAACCAATTTCAGTCTGATCCAAGCAATTTCTGACAGTTTAGTTTTATGGAGGATCTTCAGCTTCGACCTTATTTATCAAGTGTATTTTGTTGCAACAAAAAGCTCCTTTCATAACTAGATGTATAATGTGGCACATATAAGAGAGTAAAGTGATCACTAAGACAGCAGGTGGAAAGGAAATTACATTTTTCACACAGCCTCGCCAATCTGAGTTACATTTTGAGATGTCTTTACACTATAAACTAGGATATTGCTGAGAATTTCACAAAACTAACATTTCATATCCACAAGGAAATAAAATCTGTTACGTAGCCATAAAAGGCATCAAAACACTATACTGTGCCACTTCAAATGTGCCACTTCAAAGGTGTCTGACAGATGGTTCTATATTTACACTGTTTCTCCTCATAGATCTTTTTAGGAAGCACTTAAAGTGACTTCAGATTGTCTGATCAGCTTGGCCCCTAATGAACATGTTAACAATCAGCTCCCTCTTTTCACCCGATCCGTCAGCAGTGATGCCGCCTGCACTGTCCAATTGATTACCAATGCAATAACATATACGCATTAAACGTTTTTTCAATTACTGTGTAGGACTGGCTGTTATATCTCCTAATGCGGCTGACAGCCATCAACCTTGCAGCTCAAAGGTCATCTCATCTCATTCAAACCAACAAAGAAAGATGAAGCTGTCTATTAAACCGGCAGTTGCAGTGCTCGAACCAACACCAGCTGATGTTTGCTCACGAGTTAGCCATAACAGCTTAACGAGCCAAATGTCCAATACTGTAAGTTTAATTTTGGAATTCAGTAGAAAATCGCTTTCATTAAGTATCTCCAGTAGAAAAGGACAATGTCAAGTGGCAACAGTTTGAATGACAACTTAAAAGTGTACCTTTACTATCCAACTATAAAGCAAGGAATCTCAGTCCGTCTGTCTGTATGATATTCTTTTTGTTCTAGAGAACCATTCATCAGATCTACTTAACTCTTGGCACACACACTTCCTTAGTGTCCTATTTGGTGCAATTGGGCGCAATCCCTCTCATCTGATTTCATGGGGAAGCACACATAAACAAAATGGAGATGAGCGTGGTGCAACAATTTGCTGTAGTTACGCGTCGCAGTGAGAAAAAAAGATGAAGCAGAAAGTCAAATGAGTCTGGAGTGGGGAGAAGTGGTCAACATGGGTTTTCTATTCTTTTTCTTTTTCAGTTTCTGTCAACAGTAGTATGCTAGCTAATGTTAGCCCCAAGGGCTAGAATATTTAGCATCACTCCAGGATGCCTCTTTCATTGGTTGTTGCATACCGGCTCAGAAAGCACTGATATAGGTTAATCATCCAGATATTAAATTGCAAATGTTAAACAAGTTTGACATTATCTGATCAGCCCTGATGAGTCTGTGAGTAGTTTAGGAGGCTTAGGACTGGATCTGTAAAACCCCTCGCATAATTAGATAATCTGCGAGAGCAGCGTGTTTTCGAATGGGCAGAGGTAAAATTGTGCTTTATGAGGTGATTGTGATTTTTACAAATATATAAAAGTATCTCTCAATTTTGTCTCTCGCTAACAATCTATGAAATGGCAAAGAATGCTGTATATAAGCAAAAGAAATAAAGGTTTCAATAAACAGTCACATGCACTGATAGATCATCTTAACAAGTGTGCATGGAATGGTAAGACATCTCATATTTATCATATTTGTTCAATTCTCCAGTTTACTGACATGATATGCTGTAAAGCTTGCTTATGGGAACTTTCTTGTGGATAACCATTTACTGCACCGGAGCTGGAGATCATAGATGCCCATGAGCATGCTACACACTGCCTAATTACATAGTGAAGTTACAACATGGCATTATAGTTGTCTGTGATCTGTTTAGTATCACTCACACGATATGGAGGCTGTCATTTCTGATGTTGATTACCCACACGGTTCTTTCTCTGAAGCTTTTGCCTGCAGAGGTTCTCTTTAAACATTTCATGGTTGAGATGCCAGTAATAATTACTGTGACCAAATCAGCAATACAGAATGTTAAGCAGAATTAAGAAGCTGTGTGATTAAAGGGATGTTTAATTTCCATTGTTGAAATCTGCAGTCACCACTGGTACTGGACCACACCTCGGTGCTTTTTATGTAAATGGTCCACTTTTATTAAAGCTAATTTGGTAATAATTAGCTGCCACAGTAGTATAATTGTGTTTTGATAAGCAAATTCTCAGCAGATTTAAATGTGTGATATCCTTGGATGTGTTTTGTTTGTCTTGTTTGTCAGTTACGCCGAGCTCTGCCAGCTTTGTGGCCTTTGTGCCAACCAAATAAATGCCAGACTCAGATAATACAAAGCAGGTTGGTCGGTGTGTATCTCAGGTTTCTCAGGCAACAGTGGGGAAAACACGCTCTGGTACTGAAGCAGCAGATGTAAATCTAAGGAAACAGAGCAGCAAAAATCACTGTGTCTAATTAATAAAAAACAAATCAAACAACATCCAAAACAAGATATTTTATTTCCAGTTGCTCATAGAAAAAATACTTCTATAGATTCTATATATTCTATATATCATTTTTACCATTGCCATATTTATTATTCAAATATTGCAGTCTTTGATTATAGAAGTTGTTATATACTCATACTCATAACAAACAGGGGGCAGCATGTCACTAGAGTACCCACTAACTGCTGCTAACTGTACCTGCCCATAGCTAGTTAGCTTGGTTAGCCGTGCTGCTGGCGGTTTGGACTGGGGGCTCATGGATGTTAGCCTTAGTGTTTACACTGCTAGCACAATACCTTTGGGATTGACCCGGTAAGCATGCTAACATCAACAGATATCTCTGCAACACAGTACTGACATTATAATGACAAAACTGCTGTTTCCTCACATTAAGTTTATCATTTTCGTTCCTGTTTGCACATGTTCATCACAAATTCTTACATATTACTCCTTTAACTATGTGAGTAAGTTAAAATAACTCACTGCTGACGTTTGGTTTCACACGGGCATAAACAGCAGTCTGCTGGGTGAAAGTCCTGCACTTGTTTGACCCAACCATCCATCTACAACCTCCCCCTCATTTGGACATTCTCACTCTTTATAGCACTTCCCCTCGCTTCCTCCTTTGCTGCTGTAATAATTACCCCGGCCACTAGAGGTTACTACCAAACAAGAAAAGTCAATATGGATTGTAATAAGCTGAAGCTGCACAAAATGATGCATGTTTTGAGCCACTTGAGTAAGAAATAATGGTAGGGCCTGACTCAACAAGCTTTTTATTATACATGCTTATTTTCCTGAAACGAAACAGTCGTGTTTAAAAAAAAAAAAGAAAGTATAATGAGAGGCCTAAACAAGAGTGAAAAGCCAATACGTTTACGCATATCAGATTAATAAAACAAAAATGGCTCTTATGGACATAAAATAATTATTTGATAAAACATTTATTTCACAGTTATTTCTCCAACCTGCAACACTAACAAAGCAATTCACCTGCCATCTTTGTGGTGACTCTGTCACATTTACCTCTTTAGACAGTGTCATCTCTTACCCTCCCCTCCCCCAAACTATTATAGCTGTGTAAGAAAACATGTCTGCTAACCCTCACTAAGTGGAATTTGCACTGCAGGGATGAATTCCCAGCAATGTGATGTAGTTGACTGTGTCAAGGGAACCAGTAAAGCTTTTTACACGCAAAATGCCCACCTCCGGAGGGAACTGAGAAAGAGGCAGCCGGTAGAAGGGTGAACTCATCACGTTCGCAAGAAAGGCAAGGATGGGAAGGTCATACTATACCAGAGCACTACTGACTGCAAAATAAAGAGTGACTAAATATTTGTTGTTGTTTTGTTTATGTATACATGAATAGGTTTTTTTGTGTGCTAAAACCAATTTCAAACAAGGAATCCGTCTTTCTACAGTGTCTTTTCAAACTATTCAGTAAACAAGAACATTTTAATCCGCAGCGCCCAATTAGGCTTATCTTGATCATTTAAAAAATGCTGAACATAGTGGTAAGTATTGTTTTCCCAATTACAATAACCATTGACCATGTTTGTTTATTTCATGAGCCCACATCCATCTGTTCATCTCCGAGTTAATTCCATGGAAAAGCACAAACTTACATATTGTCTGCCCCTCGCCGCCTCCACCCTCTTTTTCAATATATATATTTTTTTATTCTTAAGGTTTCTGGGAACGATCCACTATCTCATCCACCCTTGTTTTCTTTTCTTCCTTTATTGACACAACACACAGAAATGGCCTTTCTCGGCCATGACTCCAGACTCCCCCCCCCTCCTCTTTTTCTATTTCTCTCCCACTTGCTTTCACTGAGGCCTAATTACATGGTGGACAGAGTAATCGATACAGAAGAGAGTGAAAGTCCCCAACAGGCGGCTCGAGGACCCTCTTAACTCTCCTCCGTCGACCCTTCTCATACTTACACTTGCACAGTAGTGAGTCATCTAGACTTTTTGCAGACATTAGACCCGGGCTCGCCTATTCCCAGAGTGCAAACAGAGGAAATGCATTATGTCTTACCCCAGGGCAGAGCGAACACACATCTCTTGGTAAGAAAGTGAGGAAAAGCTGTGCAGCCTCCATGTTGTTGGTATGCAAATGGTTAAGTATGGAACATTATGATGTACCGCATTTATGTATTTATTCATTAATTTATTTGTGTATATTGTTGTTTTCGTTGGCCATGTCTTTACAATTCTCACAGCATGTCAGCAGAGAATGACACTGTTACGCTGACAAGCTTGAAAAAGCGGCAGGTTAGCTGCAGTTAACCTGGCTTGCTCCCTTTTTTTTATGCGTCTCTTCAAGATGAGCCTGCTGTGACATGCTGCACTGTGTCAAGGGCAATGACAGGCAATGATACTTGGAGTGGTGGTAGGAATGGCTGCGATCACAAATCACGTTTTTATTTGTACTCGTGTATTGTTCGTCATGTATATATATTTTTTTCGCCCACATTTCTCAACCGTGGCTCTCGATGTACTAGTGCACCGCTACATCTACACCGACACTTTCACACTTTTTAACCAAAAGAGAGACAAATTGTAAAGTTGATAATGCTTGTTAGTGATGACCTATTAACACAGAAGTGGCCTGCATGCACAAAATATGTTATGGGCTCCACATTTAGTATATCCTTTGTGTCCTATCTCAGAAGAGTGTGTTGATTAAAAAGATTCTTTGTATAACTATAGAGAAGAATGATAGGCGTGCATTAATAGCGTAAGAACGTGGTTGATTTCATGGAAACGCAAGGAGGGCAACGTTTAAAGGAAACTAAAACACACAGCAGAGTGAAAATGCAGCCCGGCAGCTTGCAGACACACCCAGATAATCAGCATTAAGGCTCCAGTATACTCACCGCTCTTGACCTATCGAGCGACAACGTGACGTCCAAATGATGTAGATCTCGCTGGCGCGCCAGGATTTCGGGTCGGTCGCGCCAGGTCGCACACCACTCTTTTTTTTTCAGCGGCACGCGACAAACCGGAAACAGGAAGATGAACGAGTTTGAGCGCAGGTTCAGGTATCTGTACGATCCTTCAATGAAGGAACACAGAGATGCCAGAAGGTTGGAAAGGAGGCGGCCATATGCCGCAAAATTTGGAAGAACCTCCAAGATTTTTTATCTTATCTTATTGTTATTGTCTTATCTTATCTTTGCTAATAAACCGTGGTTTTACATAAGTGCTGTCTGCTGTTGTTGTGGTCAAAGACGAGTGAAATTACATGGCTGAAAAACTAGCGTGACATAATGCTCAAAGCAGCATTAAGTTATAAAAACAGATACGTTAAAATAGATACTTACAAACATAGACTCTGGAATGTTGATGGCTGACCCAGGTAGAGGTGCAAATGTGTGCCAGTGGTGTAGAATAATAGACAGCCAGGTGCACATGAGGACACTATTCATATGATAACTGCTGCCATACACTCTGGAATGTTGATGGCTCATCCAGTGACTGTTGTCATTGACGCCAATGCTGCTGCAAGTTCTTCCATTGTTTACCTTTTTCTTCTTCTAGTGCGTAGAAATAGCAAAGTCGGTAACCTTTCCTCAGTTGCGACACCTCTGTTCAGGAGAAGACTGCAACTAGTGCCGCGACCACCACGCGCAAGTATTTACAGTTACGGCGCTCCCGTGACGTCACGTTGTCGCGCGACAGGTCGAGAGCGGCGAGTATACT
>OMLP01040885.1:0-32086 GCA_900302685.1 Spondyliosoma cantharus | reverse complement strand
TCAGGAAAGTCACTTAGAGCCATTTCAAAGCAGTTACAGGTCCCAAGATCAACTGTTCAAACAACTGTATGTAAGTATAAAGTGCATGGCACAGTTGTGTCACTGCTACTATCAGGAAGAAAACACCAACTATCACCTGCTGCTGAGAGAAAACTGGTCAGGATGGTCAGGTCTGCAATGAACTAGAAGCTGCTGGAAGACAGCTGTCGGTGTCCACAGTCAAGTGTGTTTTACATCAACATGAGCTGAGAGGCTGCCGTGTTGAAAGAAGCTCTCTCTCCAGACGCAGCACCTGAAAGCTCCACTGAAGTTTGCTGCTGATCGCATGGACAAAGAAAAAGCCTTCTGGAGGAAAACTCTGTGGTGAGGCCACAGAACACACAGAACACCATACCTACTGTCCAGCACGGTGCTGGTAGTGTTATGCTGTGAGGCTGTTTTGCTGCCAGTGGATCTGCTGCTCTAAGGCAGTAAAAGGAGGATTATCTCGAAATCCTTCAGGAAAACATTAAATCATCAGACAGAAGATTGGGTCTTAGGTGCAGTTTGGTGTTCCAACAGGACAATGATCCAAAACACGAAAGTGGTAAAGGAATGGATCAGTCAGGCTAGGATTGAGGTTAGGGAGTGGCCTTTCCAAAATGCCATGATATACATGTTCTTTACAAGCGTATGTAAACTTTTGACTGCGACTATATCTGGCTCGGTAGCTGCTAAATGCTCTACTAGGTTCACCAGCTAGTTGATAACTTTGACTTTCGGTGCTGCAGAGGTAGCATTTTTTTTTTTAGAGATTTTCACTTAAAACAGCTACCAATTGTGGCAAAAAAAAAAAAAACACTCAGAGACTAAAGTTAGGTTTTTGGCATTAACTAAAAATGAGCTGAGTCACATTCATATGAAGCTTTATTGCTTAATACAAGAGACACATTCACATGTTATTGGTCCTTTGAGTCATTCTTAATACAACAATGTAGCGTAGACCCACTTTAAGGATCTGATTTATCAGATCGTAAAACCTGTGCGTCTGTACAACAGAACACAACACATCATCTAGCACACCCGCGAAAATATTAATAATAAGCAGCAGAAACGACTGAGTGATTGGACTGATATCTGCTCGTGTAGTGTCAGTCCGTGTGTATTCTACTGGGAAAGAATTGAGGATTATCTTTCCCTCCCGTCTCTGTGTCCAATCTCAGCTTGTCCGTCATCAAAGGAATGATCTGTTTCGATTACTGAGATAGCCCAGCTTGTTAATTTTCCTGCATTCTCAGCATGTTTTTTTTTTTTTTTTTCTCCATACGGGAGAGATGAGCTGGGCAGTCTGATGACAATAGAGAATGAAAGGCAGGGAAGCTCCGTCTGGCTCTGCAGGCAATGAGCTACTGGAGCCCTGCAGAGTTCAATCAATAGCATGTGTACAGCAATCTGTTCACAGTGTTTGTGCCCAAATACTGCTGCTCTCACACTACACTCTGCCTTGTTTTGTAATGTATCAGATGTCACGGGAGCTTTCTTTTTGACTTTTGAGTCTTTCCAAACAAAAATGTTGATGTTTGACAAGATTGCGTGAGTCTGTGCACACACCTGAGTTTATACATTTGGGAAAATTGACAGTTGATTCTGTATGTGTGTGTTTTATCTGTATATCGATTCACAAACTGCTAGAAATATTTTTTTTGGCAAGGATTCATCTGTTTGTAGATTACAGACCAGCTATATTAGTCTGAAGAACAGCCCTTACATCCATTAGTAGTGCAGTCTATTGAAGATAATGTAATGCAGGGTACAACCTGCTCTTTGCTCTTTAATGCAACATTATGTATAAATTGGTGTATATTTTTTTATGTTTGGCTGTGCAGCAGTCAACGTTTGCACAGGCGCTGCTCACTGCTCAGAACGCTTACAGCATGACAAGCTAACATTACCTGAACTGGAGACAATAACAGCTGGGGCCCTATTCAGACGGTCTGTAGCACACCGCGTTTAGGGAGTGTCCAAGTCCATCTTGCTAGTTAAATGGCAGGTAATGGGGGTGCTAAGTGCGGTGCATGGCACGAAGAGGTGGTATTTAGACTCTTGAGTTAGTCATGGGTGTGTTTTGGGCTGAAGATAAATCAAACCAATCAAAGCGCTGCCTCCCATCCCCTTTAAGCGCCAGGTGCACCAGGTGCTGGAGCATTTTAAACTAGGGGTGGGCGATCCGGCGATCCGATACCAAGTAATTACAGGGGCAGTTGCTGCGTCCCTCTATGTGTGTGGATCTCAGTCTGTGGATCAGGCTGAGGGGTCAATCACTGTGCGTTTACATGACACTCAAGAAAACCGAATTACTGGCTTAGTCCATCTATGATCGGATTTTTAAGATGCATGTATACACCTTAGTCTGAATACAGCTAGATTATTTGATTGATAGTCACGTTACTCGTGCATGTATACGCTACATCATATCGGATTTGGATTTTGCGTTCTGCGGGGGCTCGAGATTTTTTCACCGGAGCCGGAACTAGAAGGAGACGATTAGTCGTGTTGTTGCCAGAAATAGAAAACAACATGGCGAATCTTTCCTCCGAAATCACCGCAAGCATGAGCGCCATTGTGCATCTTGTTTGTGTAATTATCATGTACACCATATACGAAATGTAGCTTCGTCTTGCTCTTCGTACGCCATCTTTCTGGAATGCCGAGGCAGAGTTTGTTGTTGCTGGTGACGTAAAGAGGTCAGCCGGAGGTGGCTCTATTACCACTAGTTGAAATGGGCACAGCGCCACCTATCGTACGTATGACATGCTTCAGCCCAATAATTCGATTTTCTCACCGGCATGTATACTCGGACAATTGCAGTTGTCCGATTGAGTAGCATAGTCGAACTATGGCTGTAATCCGACCAAGCTGTGCATGTAAACACAGTGAATAACAGGTGGGATGTGAGGGACAAATACGTCCTTAATGAGGACAATATTAATGACATTACCTGCAGCGATCCTCCAGCAGCAGAAGCCATTTGTTATCTCTACATTAACATTTGCATTTGTGCGCGAGGACCAGCTGAAAAACTTCATCCATTATTTAAAACTCCTAACTCGTTTCCTTTGGAGAGTTTATAACTACAGCTTTTAGTTTTCTTGATTAAATGAGACCTGATGTTCTATTACAGTGACATGACTCTGTTCATGGAAATGTTTAAAATAACTGAAAGCAGCCGCTTAAATCATAAAATCAGAGCAAGGAAGATAATATTACAGTTGTAACAGTAACAGCCTGGGGCCAAATGTATAAATCTCAGCGTATATTGAGGTGTAGAAGTCTGTGCACACACACACAACAGGAAACATGCATATGCAGTCTCTTCAGTCTCTTTGTCAGATTTATTAAACCCCACGTACGTCTGTTCCCAGACGTCTCCTCCTCATACAGCTCAATCATCCTTACATTTTATGCACGTGCATGAGCCGTCCGATCATCCCCACAGTTTCCCATAAATGGCCTTGAACACATCAACAATTAGGAATGGTTTAGTGTTCAGGAGAAATGTTAGAAGCAAAGAAGCAGCTGAAGACCAGGAAGTGTAATTTTATGGACCATGAACTTGAAGTAATGATTCTTCAAACTGACGGATGAAAAAGAGTAATATCTGGAGGCAGGGACGTGGACATGATTATAGAGGGGCAGGGGCTCAAAGTCAGAAAAGGGCAGTACAAAGGCCAATTTTTTTTCTGAGCCTTAATAACACAATATGTAGATGAATTAATGTAAAATGAATTAACAAAGTACTTATAGAAAGCTTCTTCGCTGTGTATCCTGTGTAGCTGTGAGTGATATGGGTTCGCCATTTCTTTTGTGTCAACAAATTGTTGTCAACATGAGTTTATTCACATTATAATATAATATAGTATCATAATACTGAGGTTTGGAAGACATGTAATTCAGCTGCAGTTCTTAAAAAGCAATCAAACACTGGTTTATTATTAGGCTATTTATTGGAGGGCAAGTGCAAACAGGCTACACATCTAAAAATGTGACAAAACCAAGAAATTACTCCTGTGACTGCTACTGTGACTGTTAGTAGGTAACAGCAAAGTCACAATAAACTCAATATCTGGAAGAAGTTTAAGATTCGTGGCAAGATAAACAGCCGACACAGACAGCTGTCAGATTATTCTTAACTCTCATTAACAAGCAGTTGGCTTAACAAGCACAAATGGGCGCTCTTCTGAAATTTGACTCATATTTAACCACTCTGAATAAGTGGAAGGCGACTTGTTAGCCCCCACAAGAAAGTTACGTTAATGGATTTGTATCTCACAAAGGTTCAAGTCGCTCCACTGAGTTCGGTAAAGTTGGAAATATATTCACAGATCCCAACTTCCCGGATCAATAACTCATAAGCGAAACATTGCCAGCAGGAGACCATGGATGTGTGGAGTGATTTTGGTGACACTACACTGAATATTAGTCAGGTTATTGAATGTTTTTTGTAGTATCTCTCTTCGGTGTTGCACTTTGTAGACGGTCCCGGAGACCTCGTCTCACAGACGGACGACCATAGCGTCCAGTGTTAATGTCCAGCCCGGAGGACCGCTCGTTATGATGAAAATACGGTTGTAGCTCGTTGTCTGCCGTACTACGGTAGTTAAGAGCCGTCGGTTGTGTTTTAACAATGTCTTTCTTTCTTTAGAGAGAGAGAGAGAGAGAGAGAGAGAGAAGCGGCTTTAGGCTCAACACACAACACCGAAGTCTGTATCTATAAATACATCTTCGCCTCACCACTTGAACGAGTAGAAACACTCGATGCTTTTGAGAACGAGTCAATATTTTGAAAATGTGTTTCTTGTCCGTGAGGGCCACCGTAGCTTCTGGAGCTTTGCCAGCGTCTTCAAAAAGGGAGAGGTGAGCGAGGGAGTGTTGCAATCTAGAACCTCACCGATAGATGGCGATACCTACTCTATTTTTTTTTACTCCCTTTACTTTTAAATATCTTTACCAGTCCGCACATTCTCACCCTCACTGGATTTTCCTACATTCGGAAATCTGCAAAGACTGGTGGAAGTACATTTTTCGTGTGTACGCATGGTTTATACATTCGGCCTCTGGCATCCGTCTGCAGACTTTTGTTTCATGGAGGTCTTGCCAGCGACAAAGTCGGCCTGAGATTTTTCTCGTCTCTTGCTTGGCCACTGTGTCTTATTGGGTTTCTTGCTTCCTCCGTCAATGTCCTCTTTGGTCTCGTCACCTCTGCCATGATGTCTGTAGAAGTGGCTGCAGCTTCTGTTGCTTGCTCGCCTTGCTCTGGGCTGAAAAAACCTCCTCCTCCCGGTGGTTCAACGCTGCTGCGATGGTGGTTTAAACATCAACGCTCCTCAGCGATGCTCTCAGCAGAGTCAAATAGCAGAGCTAACAGCAGTAACAGGTTCCTTTTAAGGATCCAGTTTTATCAAAAAATCACCAATTTGTGCTGCGTGTGACTTAAAACTGTTTGCATTGGGAGGAGAGGCCAAAACATAGAGGATAATAATTTCAAAAGTTGACTGTTTTTGTGTTAAGAAGGCCTCAGAAATCTCATCAAAGAGAGTAAAATAAAAACAAACAGAATCACTTCTCCCCTATGATGATGATAAATATAAAGATATGTTTGCCCCGTACTGATGCTTCCTGCTAAAGAACCTGTTGTTTTCCTCCTGCTGTTATTAACTGGGAAAAGGTGGATCACCCACAGCGTGAGCTGCAATTTAGAACCTCCCCAAAACTAATGGATTTCATATTGGCCAAGAACAGAACAAATTGAAAGCAACGGCAATGAAACTGCTTCCATGACTAATCTTCACCCTTTGAAAAGATTATGACTCGTTGACTATGGAGGACCACAGGTGTCGTGGAATAGTGTTTAACTCTTTTACAAACAAATATATTAAAATGCAAAGTAATTCATTACTTGATATTTTGATGGGCAATACAAATATGAATTATTAATAGAATTGTCATATGAAATATTAATCCATCAATGAATAGTCCAAATTAAATAGGGATTTACAAAAACAACATTTAACAGTCAATAAGTGCGTCATTTAAAAATGCATTAACCGATTCATAAATAAATAATGGGATTTAAAAATCTGTTTGAAAATGCAGGTTCAAGAAGACAAATAAATAGCTTCATTCCCAAAAGTCGGATAAGGAATACAGATTTTAATCAGGCATTTAAAAGGGCAATTTCCTTTTTCTATCTGCATTTCCATTTACCCACTGCTTTTCCTTTTCCTACTGGCTATTCCATTTGTTTAGTCATTTAGCTTCTTATTTTAGCCTCTCCATTTAGCCTTGCTGTGACACTTTGTTCCTTGAGCTTGCAAAACAATGCAAACTAGCCGATGTAATAAACTCTCTGATTGTTTTTTGTCATCTGCAGACATATGACACGTCTGGATGTGCATTTGAAATGAGCTTCCGCCAACTGAGCCGGCTAACTTCTGGTTTAGCTTTTGGCTAAAATTTGATCGTGCAGCTCTTCTAGACTTTCCTAATGTTATTGGAACGAACGCCTCAAATTATGACATTAAAACGAGTAATTTCACGGAGGTTGTGACGTTCAAAAAATGTATCCACCGTTTTACAGCCCGTGTAATTACACTGTGATGCACTGCGGCCAAAACAACGTGTTCCTAACATTGTGAGAGAAGCATCTGTCATTTCGTCTTGACTTTTTTGGAGTGTCACAACCTCCATGAAATGACTCAAAAAATGCATCCACTGTTTTACAGACACTTCTTTCACAACGTTAGCTTACGGGAACAAGTTTTTTGGGGTTGCAGTGCATCACATCATGATGTAATTACTGTAAAACGGTGGATACATTTTTTTGAGCGTTCATCATCACAAGGGTTAGGGTTTGGCTTGAACAGGGAAATAACAGAAAAAAAAACAGGGATCAGTAGAAAAGATGATGAACCAGACTATGTTTAGAAGACATTAACAGATGTAAAGCATCTGGATTTTGGCTCCTATCCATGCATAATTTTGAGCAGTGTGAATGAATATGGTCATTATTCATATGGTATACAATTGGATGCAGTTTACTGAATATTGCAGATATAGTACAGTCCTTTTTCTAAATCAGTCCTCCAGTTGACAGTTCCACCACTTCGATCAATCTAAACCACTGAGGCCCGTCAGCTCACTTTTGTTTGTTTCATCCTAAAGGTGTAAGCTACAGCGGACAAAGCGGAGGCCATGTCTGGCTAATAGTATTTTATTCATTAAACACATAAAGGGAGCTTAAATAACAGCAACTAAGACTGCACTAAGGTGCGGTCTTGTTTCAGAGGACAGAATGAGTCCTACTGCACACACTGTTGGGGGGGAGGGGGACCTGCTGTGTGTACATGGGCTGTAACTTAGGTTTGGTTTTTAGTTATTAATAATTACTAATAGCAATTACTAGAATTAATAACAAATAATATTATAAATCAAATAATGGAGCACCACCCGGACCAGTGACCAAACTGGAAAACAGTCTCAAAGAAGGGTTCACTTTAAATGTAAATGTTTTAAGATATTTCATATTAAAGGAACAGCGAAGGAAATGAATCCATAAACCAGCTGTTACGACAAAGCAGATGCACAAATAATCACAGCTGAAAACTGCTCTGTAAAATATAATAGTTTAAATTCATTAATGTGAGCAATCTGATCACTAATCAATAATACTTCAATAAACAAACACAACATTAAACTACAGCAGCTAAACTATGAAAGTAAAACTCTAAGTCAACTCAAGCAACAAACAAGCACGCGGGTGTGTGTGTGGTGTGTGCGTGTGCGTGTGCGTGTGTGTGTGTGTGTGTGCGTGCGCACGTGCGTGTGTGTGTGTGTGTGTGGGGCACATCACACCAGGGGCTGGTCACTGGAGGTGACCACGCGAGGTTTGATCAAACATTGGTGGAACAGCGCTGAAACATTATGTCTGATGTTACTGGAGGTAGAACAAGCTGCTCATGAGAAAAAGGGCGAACAGTTGGAGCGCAGGAAGGAGGGGGAAACGGCCATGGTGACACAATACCCGCCTTTCTATAACTCAGCGGCCGGAAAATAAACTCAGGCTTGAATCACCTTCTGCTGGTCCTTGTTCCTTCATATAAATACAGTTTAGTGAACACTTTAGCTCCACAGAGTCGAGAGGCAGAAAAAAATAAAAAAATTGTAAGAACTAAGTTTTACAGTGTAAAACTAGCAGTAAAAAGGACTCGGTGGTGGTATAAATCTCTAGTATCAGCCCAGACGCTAAATAAGCCTCAGTTGTGACCGTCTGGCTGCTTCTTGCTGACAGGAAGATTCCTCCTTTGGCAGGGAACTGACAGTTGCGCTCTCAGCCAATTGGAGAAGGGCGCTTCACACCTGGGGAACTGTAGCAACCAGGTGTTACTACTGGACACTGATAGAGGGCGCACCATTCCCTTTGTTGACAGGCTTTGTTAGTGCATGGAGGCCACATGTTAGGATTTGGTTTGTCACCAGCCATTCACACCTAATCAGCCAACTCCACTCACCTGTCCTCACAGCTCTTCCTCATCGCCAGTCAACCCGGTATATATACTCCAGCCTCACAGACTCTCATTGCCCGGTTGTTCTTTGTCAACCATGCCGAACTCTCCAGCACTCTCCTGCTGCTGACCCTGGTTTTGAGAGTTTCCGCTTCTTTTTTTTGGATACCGTTGTGGCTACTCAGGGTACACTCTCCCCAGCTACGCCACGGAGTGAGTTTTTTTTATTCCGTCTCTGTGATTTGCTGCGGATCGGAGACCCTCACTGTGTTGCCTTGCTTGCTGTGTGCATTTTCACCTGTTGCCTTCACAAGCTGGTTGTCTGCCTGCCTCTCCCTGATACTGTAACCCTTGTTATTGCGTGTGTTAGGACTAACCGCTCTGCACGTCAAGCAAATATCCAGTCTGACTCCGCCTGTCATATCTGCGGATCCATCAGAGGCTGGAAATGAACAATGTCAGAGCATGGAAGCCTTGAACGGAAAGGGATGGTATCAACAAACCAGTGTCCTTAACTCCAACATGCGTCATAGCGTTGCGCCGTGTCCACCCAGGTGTCTCACAGCCAGTCAGAGCTGGAGCTGATAGACACCCATAACTTCTACACATCATCATTATCATCACTTGACTATGGAATCAACGCCAATTGTACCCATTTAAATTAAGGACAAAGTGTCCAATGTTCACCAACCGACACCGACACTTCCAAAGGACAGATCTAAATGATATTAAACACTCTTCCAGCTCCAATTACTCTTTTATGCTTGCCGTATGAGTAACATGTATCAATGGGCTACCACAACAAGCACTTTGTAGCTCACAGACCGTAACTGTCCCTCTGCCAAAGCGCTCCAGGAGTATTTATTTTGTGTAAAAGCCACACATTTCGTTGGAGACCTAATTAGACTGTATTAAGCTTATTTGAAATTAATTATTTGATTCACAGGACAGACTGGACTAAAGAAAGACACGTACCAAATCGAGCATCTTGTACCCAACTGTCGGGAATAAATACGTGTGCCATTATTTAGCTGGTAGGTAGGAAGGATGCTTGATAGATCAACAGAGGGCAGAGTTCCTCCTCAATTCAGCCGCTGACAAAGCCTAGCTTGTCGAATGGAAGCTGTGCATTGCTTTTTCACAACCCTCGCATCAGCCAAAGAGGACAAAGGGGGCAGTGCATGCACTTATTCTCGACAGCTTTTATACAGGTTTGCTTTAAAATGACAACACTATTCTCCATCGGTTTGCTTTGGCTGCAGTCTTGAGGAGAGTTTTTTTTTTTATGTGGTCTCCACACATGACAAGTCCATAGGCGGACCGTCATATTGCCTCTTTGTTTGGAGACAGGTCTTATAAATTGCAATGCAGATTCTGTGAATTATGAATATCGGAATACCCTGGTTCAAGTTTGAGCTCGGCTAAGCATGACTGCTAAAATTCCAAATCCATGTCATTACAAAGCCTGCATGAAATTATTCCTCAAGAAGCAGCAAGAGCGCAGAATAAATAGAAGAGAGAGGGTTAAGAGAGAGAGAGAGAGAGAGAGAGAGGGGCTGACACACAATTTTCAAGGACATTCCTGAACAATTAACTTGCGGTTTTTGCTATCTACCCCATTAGTCTTGGGGGTTTGGAAACAGCCATTGATTTTGGATGTCAGCCACTCTCATTTTATGGAAATTGCACTAAATGGCAGGGAAACAAAAACAAATTGAATTTTCTGTGCTGTTACTTGTAATGTGAAATTAGATATGTGGCCATGTGTGACTGAACAAGCCAGCCACAGAGACAGAAAGAGCAATGGTGCAGTATGGGTAGGCCACACGCCATATACATTTTGTAAAGTGCTATCGCTAAAGAGAAGATGTATGTGTAATAACAGGAAAGTGCAGGTTACACAATTGAATTTCTTTCGCGGTATTTTACAGATGGGAATTTTGATAACACCAGCAAGATTTACTCCGTGTATCCGAGGCTGACAAATGGTGTGTGTTGGGCTGATATTTTATATATTCAGGATTTGATCATTCCAGACATGCGGTGCCTTTCCCAAGAAAAAAACACTGAAACATAATTTACAGTAAGCCATCGCTGGGCACTGGTACTCACACAATAGAAGCAGATGAAATCTGACAACCAACACCTCTGCACCTATTAAGGGTCAACCATGTGGGTGGCTGGGCCTTTTAAGAGTGAACTGCACCCTTACTGTTACTGCAATGTAGTGACGCCTCTTTCCTCACAGTGTGCAGCATTGATGCCCTTTGAGGCCAATTTGTAATATGTCATTTTTTTCATTCTGAGTGTTCAGCCTAGGGATGTCTGAGAATCTTACAGGGTGTCCAGACCGAACATTGTTGATTGGGCCTATAGACCCTAAACATACTGCACAATGGTTTATAATAACGGAAGGCAACATTTTACAACCATGTTAACATTAATTTACCAAAAGTTGAGGTTTAAGGTTTAGGTTTTTTGCAGGAGCTCTTTGAGCTGGCACAGGCTGAATCAGGAGGTGGGAGGGATGGTGGTGGAGTTACAGGCAGGATGGCTGTAAGGCCAGTGACTGCGACTGCGCTGGATATTTTTAAAGAGACCTCGAAACAATTTCCAGCTGTGTTTCTCTTGTGACCAATGTGGTATCCCAAGCCACAACATGGTCTTTTACTAACCCCAACCAGGGCATAAGCACAGCGCATGTAAAGTCGTTTTGATGGTTTGCAGAGACGTACATTGTAAACATTTATTCGTCCGATTAGGCTGCAGAAATGTTGCCATATTTGAAAAGTTGAAATCAGACTATTAGTGAATGTTTCACCAATAGACTAGTACTTTTACAAGCAGTTGTGTTTAAGGGGCATGGCATTAAAGCAAATCTTTGTTTGACGATTGTGTAAAGTGACTATACTCTGTCTCCCTTTCGCTTCAGTTGAAGCCCACCTGACGGATGAATTCAGTCATCCATTTCCTTTTTCATTGTGATCTGCAACTGCTCCAGCACTTCATCTGTGTTCAAATCTAAAGTGATTTCAGTGGTTTAACTTCTCACCGTGCTGCGGTTACCACACCTATTCACCAATTATTCATTATACAGATCAGAACTGTTACATCATGTCCTATTTGGGAGCTGACTGCACGCCTATTTTTACTTAACAGGGTGTTTCGTAAAGACATTATTCATACCCTTTACAAATAAGTGTTAGCGCGCAACCCATCTGAAGTGTGTAGCGAAGCTTGATCGTGTGCCAAAGGTGTACATATTGTGATATTGTGTCCTCGTCAATGCACTCCATCCCAGAGGGTAGACATACATAACAGTTTAGCCACCGTTTTCTTTGGAGGTCAAACAGAAAGAAGACAAAATCAAAAACGGAAAAATCTATATCACATTCAATCACACTCAGTACATTGTGGTGAAATGTATTCTCTATGTTTGACCTTTCCCTGTGGAGCAGTCAGCAGCCATCGTACGGCACCCAGGGACCAACTACAGATCTGAGCCAGTGCCTCAGTCAAGGTTACTGACCGGAGAATTAACCTAATATGTTTTTCAAGTGAGTGCGCACATAATGTTGCTATTAATCCCTCACTGCACAGGAGAACTGTGTGCAGTGGACAGTTTGGGGAATCATTTTATCATTCACCTTTCTCCTCCTCTTCCCGTGTTTGTTTATAACCTGTCTGAGTCTATTCCTCTGCGTTGTCCTGTCTGACTACTTTTGAGAATGTTTGCCGCTTTCGCACATCTCAGCGACTACTTTAACAAATCACCACGGTAGCTAAACGTATGGAATAAGACCAGATAATTTGGCAGCATTTGTCTTTTAAAGTCAGGAATCTCTGTTTCATTAAAAATCAAATGTGCTGGAGAAACCAAAAAAAAAAAAAAATCAGTGCGAGGTCGTTCTGTTCTGTTCCTACACTGGTGCTTGTTTGCCTTGAATGATGAGTAAGTGACGGTGACAGCTCAGGCTGCCACGACGTCACAGCAGTTAAAAGCTTCCCTGAGACTCACAGTGTGTGAGTGCAGCCATATTTGTGAGTGTGGATGTAATATTTACATGGGGTTGTCTTGCCAAACGCGAGGAAGCCGAGCCGGGGATTTCAGTATTTTGCCCAAAGGCCTCCAGTCCCTCCTCAGACATTCAGCACTCTGAGGCTGCGGGGAGCTCTGCCACACACTGGCCCAATTCTGTCTCTCCATCTTCCTTTTCTCCTCTCACCTGCCAGAATCTGCAATGCACGGATGAATATGCATCAGTCCAAATGCAGACACACATACACGCATGAAATCCACACAAAGACACACGGAGCTGTACAGACAGAACATAGGAAAAGAAACTGGATAAACCATTTTTTGTATTTGCAGATGAATCGGGTTAGGCTGCAATCGCTGTTGGCTGCAGAAAGAACTAGATTGGGCAAAGGACTGAAAAAAGGGAGTATATATCAATCCCAATACACCCCTTGCCCCTAGCATTTAGCCCTACCCCCCTGTTTTTACACATTCCCTCCTCAGCATTAGGTTGTCTCCATTCTTGGAACTCAGGCCGACATGTTCTCCTTCATCCCAAACATACCTCATCGATCACATTAAATTCAGCCCCAGGACGTGAAGGAAGCCACAAAGGTCCTCGTCACTGCACTCCGTCCCAGAGGGTAGACGCGCATAACAGTTTCTCAGAGAGATTAAGGCTGAAGTCAGGAACCTCTTCAGGGGCAGGGGAGAGTCCAGTGGAGGATGGACAAACTTTCCCTACTATTCTTTCGACACATCAATTCCCATCACAATTTCCAACAGACGCAGGAAATAGCTGAACGATCTGATTGTAGCAATTCGAAAAAAATGTGAAAGATATTGGCTCAAAAACTGGTTTTGCTAAACAGATTCAAGAGCCAGGTAAACATTCCATCTTCTTCATCAATAGGCATTCAGGCTGTGGAGCTCCTGTGTCAACGTTGTAACAAACTGGTCATCATTATGGCAAGCAAGAGCCTGAAAATGGAAACCACGGTCTGGGTGACCACTCGTTTCTGACTTGCTGCAGGGCGTCACTTACTTGATTAATTGAACTACTAAGAAGTTTCAGTTAAAACTGTCTGTTCGCTGTTCCAAATGAATGGGCTGAAGCCTGTATCTAAAATGAGTATCTTACTTATAACACTGAGTGTAGTCTTTTAGTGCATCGTACTCTGAACACCACAGGATTGAAGTTTTAATTTTCACATACAAAAAACTAAAAAAGCAATACAAATGTATAGAACATCATTTGGGAAAATAAAAATGGCTGGCTAGCTGGTCTTGCTTTTGAACATACCATCAGATTATATTCAATCTGACTCCTGACTTCAATCCGTCAATATTATTGAGTCTTGTTAGACAATGGCATCTATGAGCTGAGCAGACATATCTCATGTTAACAAGTCACATCTAAACTCCGTCTGATTTACTGGGGTAGTGGACGACATAGAAACCGGATTGTAATTTCGAACCCTCTGATGTTGCAATGGAAACAGAGCTATTGCTTGTGCAAAACTATAGTTTGATCCCAGACGGCATGAAAATATCAATTTATATTTTTCTTTTTTTTTTTCTTTAGACAGTGACCACGGTATAAGCGTGATAATGCCCTTCAGCTGTCCATAATAAGGAATTAACGGACTCCTTTAAAGGGAAGCCTCGTTGCACATCGTTCCTTACGTATTAAACATTTCGATACACCTTACTCCATGGAGACGTTTCCACTGTTCATCTCATGTACAAAGGTCTGGAGTAATGATGTGTTGGATGGGAACGAGCCAGCTCCTTTAAGTAAATGATGGGAGCTTATTTTATTTTATTTTTTTTCAAACATCTCACTTTGGTAAAATTAAGACCCATGCATGGTGAGACTTGTGTATGTTGCACTGGTTGCCCTTGTACAAAACATGGTCCAATATCAATAAAACGTTCAATATACATAAATACATGTGTTTTATTCAAGGTTTTCAAACCAAATATAATGTCGAATAGTGAGTATCTTGATGAGTTGATTTATGTGTACACGTACCCATCAGAGGTCAAAACATTGCCAGTACTGTGTGAAGATGAAGAACTGTTTGGGAGGAAAAGACCCAATTCTTTATGCTGAGCTGAGCCAAATGATCTGACTCACTGCAAAGAGCTGGAATGCTTATCACTAGTCTGGAGGGCAAAAACAGCTGATCCACCCTACAACCTAAAAGAGCTTTAGCCTCCCAGCCCCTCGTTTCTGTACAGTTGTTGCCATCCAATCATTTGTATCATTACAATTAGTTGGTATTTGCATTTGCAATTATAGCCCTTATTATAAATATATCTTTATTCAGCATGCCTCCTGTGTGAATATTGTGTGTGATTATATAATTAAATACATTTTCATAATGTGCTTGGATTAAAAGGATAAGACTCAACCACTTAACCAAAGTGTCAGCTGTAATTATACGAACAGCCTTACTGTAAACATTAGCTATTCACTATGCCTCTTGTGTGTCTTTTGTGTGTGGTTGTATTATTTAATATATCTTTTCTCTACTGATGAAGTGTTGTTGGGACTATTCAAATGGTAAGTAAACAAAAAATGTTCCAGAACACGTTTACATTCATCCCTCTCATTACCCATAGCTTAACCTTTCCCTCCCTGCGATACTTAACCTTAACGGCCCCCACTCCCACTTTACTTGCAGCCAGCAAACTGCTCATGAGTCATCATTATTGTGTTATAGTTATATAATATCCTACAATGGCTAGTAACCTTACATGGTGTTGTCACTAAAGCTCGGAAATTCATGCTTTAGCACATAATTGAAGTCTATTTGACAGTATTCCATTTCAGAAACTTATAGTGTATAATTTGTTATGATATGTTACAAGAGTTCTCTATGTGTCTTTATAATTGGCTAAAACTGTGGTATCTATGATCTAGTTATGGTAGTTGTCAATCATAGCATTATGAATGCTAAACATATAATAAATGATGTCCACCACTTATAGTACTTAATAAACCTCCTTATAATGCAAGATTACAAACGCATATAAAGTCGTGGCTGTGGCTCAGGGGGTAGAGCCAGCCAGGGTCGCTGGTTCGATTCCCCTGGTCTGCATGTCGAAGTGTCCTTGGGCAAGATACTGAACCCCAAACAGCTCCTGGTGTGCTGGTCAGCACCTTGCATGGCAGCCACCGCCATCAGTGTATGAATTACTGTAAATTCTGTAAAATAAATGTGCCAACAGACATGGCCTTCATAGAAAGTGCTACCAAATCAAGTTAATAACGTTATTTGTTTAATTAAATATTTTATTTGGAATTCGGACCACTAAAGTACAATATCAGCTATGATGTGCCCTTCAGTATAAGGGTATTAGTATATTTTGGACCTTGGGGGCCAAACAACACATTTTCTTGGGTAGTATGTATGCATATGTGAAAAAAGTAGTATAAAGCCTTTTGTGGCTCCAGAGGAAGCTGCATCTAATCTGATAAATTGCTAAATTTCCTCCAGTGATGTCACTCATGGGCTAAATTACATTGTGGGCACCAGGTTTTGAGAATCAGTCCACTGGTCCAGTTTTACAATCCTATAACACTGCTGGAAAGAGTTTAAAAAACCAATACAGCAGAACCGAGGATATCATTTTTTTATTACATGCGTTCTTCTTCCTCAGTTGGCTGCAAGTTGCAGCATTACCCACAATGCGACTTAGCCCCTGAGTGGCATCACCGAAGGCAATTTATTAGATTTCATGCAGCTTCCTCTGGAGCAACAAAAGGCTTTATACTACTTTATTTTTCACATTATGCAGTCGTACTCCCCAACACGTGTAAACACACTTTAATGCGTATAAATGGTGGAGTTACCCTTAAAACCTGACATGTGTGGTGTTATTCTCTAGTCGCTATCTGTGAGACACAGCGTGAGAGTGGGTCCACTTGAATATTGTCCTCGCATGCGCAGGTATTGCATCAGCTGGGTGGAGTGTGCCATCAAATGAATGTAAAATGAGAGGATCCGTGTGCCGATGGGTGGTAGACTAATCAAAGGGGCCAAGGTTAGAGCACAAAATGCGAGCTTAACCACTGGATTGGGTAAAAACAGAACTTTAAGAAATTACATATTGGATGTTACACCAATGTCCACAACGTTGGACCAGTATCACCATGTGTCACAACATTAATTTGATATAATCCAAGGATTTTTAGCAATATTACTTTCCATATTTATTCAATGCACAGGCTAAAAAGGTAACACCATGCGCACACATGCACACACAAATAGACAACTGAAGAGAGAAAATCTAAATGCCTGCGATCAATCTTGCTCTTCATAGGGGAAAAAGCTTTGGGAAAAGTGTGTCAGCTGCAGTAACAGGGGTAGTGGGGTGTTCATACATCAGAGGCAGCTGTCAGCCGCTCTGTCAGTCAGTCCCAGTGTTAAGAATGATCCGTCCATATGCAACCTTTCTCTGCCACTGGTTGACACATCAGTCCAGCTGGGTGATGCTTTGTCAATACCGACACTATAATGGAAGCCTGAAATATGACCAGACAAAAAAAAAGACACATGGTTAACATATTGAAGAGAAAAGGAGATCCATAATCCACAACAGGTGATTGAGAAGAAGTGAAGAAAACCCATAGGATTGTCTTTCAGACAGAGTAGTGATTTTTGACACCTGTTGGATTAAGATATGACTAAAATTGTGCTAATTAATTTAGATGTTTTTAATATGTGATGACCACAGCTGTGTCACGTATTATTGAGTTGTCCAGCAAAAAGGCCTCTGGGTCCAGGGTCAACCACGTGACCTGCATTTCCTACTGTGTCGGGCAAGCCTGTGACTTTTGTTTAGACTTGCGTTTCATTATGTCTGCACATGTTTGTGATTTAATAGTACATTACCTATAATTATTTTTTATATTCAGAATGATTGTATGAGTGCAGGAAAACCTGCTGACTCGAAACTTTGATGCACTTATTTCAACTAATGAAGAGCAGCAATTTGGCAAACTGCCTTCTTTAAGATGAAATGCAACAGTTACCTAGCTGACATTGATGCCATAAATGTATATCCTCGGCTTTACCTATTAGTTCTCACAATTGAAAGAGAAACATATAAACAACAACACATGGCAAATGCACCTTTTTAATCTTAAAAGTAAGATGTCAGACTGATGCTTGACATTCTGACTGTAACGTAATGTTGATGTATCTGATTATGCTGAGGTACTCAATGCTATGCTTGATAAGCAAGTACCCATTTTGTCTCTACCCTTTAAAAAAATGAAAATGATGAAAAAGAAAAGATTATGATGGAATTATTTCGACCCTGTCTGTCACAAACAAGTCTAACGCAACCTTTGATTAAATACTAAAAAGCTAAATATCATTTCTATTTATCCTGACTCATATTCTGATTTACAAATAAAATGTAATGCTCTATTATAGAAAGATCTATTTAGCAGTACAAAGCAGTGAAATGAGGTTAAAGACTTTAACAAAGCATAAGTACAATTAAAAATGTCACCAAAGTGATATAAATGTGATAATGAGGCACAATGGAGGCCTCATGCCTGTGTTTTTCCTGGGCTCCTCAAACCACCAAAAATGCTCCTGGAACTGCTGAACACTGCCACCAAATGTACCCCTGGCTCCTTGCCCTCTCTTCGACCAACACTCCATTTTATTCTCTGAATCTCCCCCCTGGCATCCACCTCCAGCGTTGGCTGTAAGCCCCTGACCAGCTGTGACACATGCCTTTACTGCAAGGATACATCATCCACCCCAATCCCTGCCCTTGACCTCTTCGCTCTGGCCAGCATGGCAACCGTACATCATCTCCCACCCCGTCAAAAGCACAGCATGTCCAGTTAACCCCACTAATCACAACACGCGTGTAGATCCTACATTGAGCCCTTATTGATGTGCGCCGAACCTCCTGCAGTGATAATGGCCACATGACTGTTCCCAGAACGAGCTGGGCCCCAGTGTGCCTGCAGCTTTTATCTGTTCCTGTTCCGATGGTTAATAGTACTGAGAGAGGTGCACTCAACCCAGGCTCCAAATCTAACTAACCTGTTATCTGTTAAATGTCAATGTCAGAGTGCTCTGGGGACTTCCATTAAAACTACAAAGCTCTGCTTAATATCAGATCCTCTTCCAACAAGCCATTTTTAGTTAATCACCTTATTACTCCATACCGTGAGGATTTGATGCTTTTAACTGAAACACAGTTAGATAACAGCAGCAGAGCAACAGGTCTCTTTGACTCAGCCCTTCAAATTTCAATAGTGTAAATGTTTCTCAAGCTGGCAGAAAAGGTGGACACGGGGCTGCTTTATTTAAAACTCATTCCAATAAAAGCTTCTATCACTTTTACTTTGTCTACTGCTGCATTGTGCTCTAAGGCAGGTCACATATTTTTATAGACCTATAAAATAGTCTGCAAACTTTACTGAAATGCCGCCTGTTATCTCCACTGATTTGACATTTTATCATGAGGATGTAAGTGATGTGACACAAGCAGTCTACTCTCCTGTTGGTCAACTGAAGCAACAGTACATGATTGAACTGGAAGCTGTGTATAAATCAGCCCGTCTTAGAAAGGAATAAAACCATATATGTTGACTGTAGCATACTATGACCCATATTTAGGTTGCTTATTAGGTGGTGACATCTAATGGCCGTTGTAATAAATACAGCAGCAATGGTAGAAGTCAGGTGAAACAGTAGAAAGACCAATAGAGCTCAACAGTGTGGTTCCAGAAGTGAAAATGCCATTCATATTCTGCATAGAGATTTTGATTATTGGCCATAATGTCGTAACCATCCAAAGCAGACTTACCACGAGCTATGAGATTGTGAAACGATGGTATATGATCTTGTAGAAGCCGAAAGTCTGTATGATATCAACCTTGTTTTAAGAAAAACATGTTTTATTTGCAATGTCATGGAAAAGTACTACACTACCCACAATCCTATAGTGTAACAGCGACATCTCTGGTGGAGCTCGCTGTTAACATGGAAATGTTTACTGAACCCGCAAATTTCATGTTCGCTAGTTACTGCTACCACTGAACTCTATGATTGTTTACCACAGAGCTGCCATGATTTCACTTTCTGACCTACTGCGTTTTTTTAGAGATGAGGAGAAGAGTTTCGTAAGGGTTCACCCCAACATGAAATTCATGGGCTCGGTAAACATTTCCATGGTAACAGTGAGCTCCACCAAACACAGTCTTGTACCTTTGCTTTTTTCTCCGTTTTCCAAACATTTTTTTTACGCCAAATTAAATGTTTTATGGTCACGATTCATCTCCCAGCTGATTAGCTTGGTTCCAGGCTTAAAACTCTTTATATAAGGATTTTACGAAACGTCAATGGAGTAAATGAATGTCAAATTCACTTCCGGAACCGGAGACGTTGGGCGGTCGCTGTTGCGCTCTATACAGTCTGCTGTAAGGAAGAGGTCTGGGATGGGATACTCAGCAGACTGCTGTTCACATCCAGCATGTAACCTCAAGTCAACGGTGAGTTATTTTAACTCACTAACGTAGTTATTTCAGTACAAAACGTAACGGAAGTTACATACATAAGTATGTTTGTAACTTTGTTCATTTTTAACCCAAACCGCAATGTTTTCCTAAACCTAACCAAACATCATTGGTACCCAGCTACCCACCACAGCCACAGTCTGTTCACCCTGCTGCCATCTGACAACAGACACAGAAGTATCCGCCAGACTACAAAGCAGCTTGTTTCATCAGACTGCGAGACTCCTGAATTCATCCTCAACATGCCACCATAAAAAAGTAATGTAGCATAAAGGGACCACAACTTGCTTTTCATTGTTGTAGGAAGACAAAAAAAATGGACCTTGAACCATGAAGTTGAAATGAGTCAACATTGGTTTCACACGGAACTCAAGTCCTGTGCTTGACTCATCCATCCACCTCCATATGCAGATTTTATGCTACGTCACCTGATATTGTTTTCTCACATGTGCATATACGATGACACATGAAAAGCTAAACGTGGACAATGTTAAATTACATGTTTATAGACTAACGTATATATCATTATAAAATGTGTTGTGATAACACACAAAATCACTTGAGACATTGCCAAATCTAGGTGCTGTACCGTTGGCAACTGGACTTGCTTCAACTGGACTTGTTTCAGTTTCTTGAAGACGTTTCACCTCTCATCCAAGAGGCTTCTTCAGTTAAAACTGAAACAAGAATCTGAAACAAGTCCAGTTGAAGCAAGTCCAGTTGCCAACAATACAGCACCTAGATTTACCATGACCTGGATGTCTGAAAGCCTTCATCAACTTGAGACATTGCCGTGTTATTCATGCACCATTTGGTGGGACCAGACTGCAGAGGTAGGACACTGACTTGTTTCAGTGGACCGTCATTTCTATCAAAAATAAAGGGAGAGGCAAAGAAAGACATTGCATATGGCTTGAGGGACAGAGGAGTCAGTGAAGTGCCTGGAGTCTCTGCTAACTGTGACAACCAGAGTTTAACCTGTGACAGCTGCCTCGTATGAATGGGTCCATTACAGAGCAGAATATGCACTGAGTGTAGTCTCAGTGTGAAAGGCCTTCCTCAACACTACTACCAGTTAGAAAACTCTGTATCCATTTCAGAAAGAGGAAGGAGGATTATCGAATTATACATTTTAACAATGTTTCAGTCTGCTCCTTTCAACTGATAAGCATGCTGCCATCTCCAATCTGCTAATCTCCTTTGCTTATTTATTTTGACTCGCTGTCTCGACTGTTGGATTCATTTAAACTGTAAATGTCTTTGGAGCCATGTTGTAATTACAAAGAGAAATGAAAAAAATGCATTCATACATTTGATGAATTTGGGGTATGAGTGCTATGAATACCCACAGCCCCATTTAATGACAGCTGTTCTGGTTTTGCGACACAATTTGTTTAACCTGTTAAGCCCGAGTGGATAATTACTCAGACCCAGTGACATATATACTTACACATCGTTGGAAAGATATGCACAAATGGGTGTCTTTGAAAGTTAAAAGCATGTTTCCCTGTTTAGATGTGTTCACATAGACGTCTATGAAAAAAGGGCTATAAATTTGATAGTTTAGCAGGGTAAATTCTGATGTGTGGACTCAGGGACTCATTTTCAGCCCATCAGCCTATTATATTCAAATAATGTAATTATAACATGTTAAGCTACAATAGCGCACTGTTCTCTAAAGCCTTGTAATTCTGTGTATTTTTTCTAAAATAATTCCAATTCAGTGCAAGTAATGGTTGCTTCACAATGTGGATTTATTTATTTATCAGTGCACATCTCCACCATTATTCTTTGCAACACAACATCCTTTTCAACAAATTCAAAAAAGAATAAATCAAATATTAAATTTGAAAAAATAAAAAGTAGTGTTGCACTCTCTAATAGCATTATAATCAGAACTTAGATTTCACAAATACAACATCAGAATGTCTTTTTCTGCAATAACAAATATCAAGCAAATTAGTGTTCACAGATATCTAATCCTTAAACATGAATAAAGAATAAAATAAGTATTGCACTGTTCTCTGCAAGTTTGTTATTTACAGTATAACATAACTTTCTTATGATGCCATTATCTTGTTTTCTTCTAGATAAGAATAGTTTCAAAGAAACATGGCCAACCCTAAAGCATTAATAAACACCTGAGCAGTGTGACTTATCTCTCTGCGACTTTGTTTATTACAGTATCATTGTCCAAAGACATGAGAATTTCTTTCTCAGTGCACATGAGCATGAATGCCTCAAGTTTCTTCTGGGTCAAAGTGCTCCTGAGTCTGTTTTTTTTATGAATTTCACTGTTGAGAAACTTCTCTCACAGGCTACTTGTGTGATGGACAGTGTTAATAGCAACCTGTAGGCCAGTCCAATCACATGGTGGGCATCAGTTAGCAGATTGTACTGAGAGAGGATGAGATGAACACAAATGACACAGTTTTTACAGGACGAACAAGTTTTGCTCTCTAGTTCAACAGCCTGCTGTTCCATGGAAGGATCCTCCTCACTTCCTTGTGGCATTTCACTAGCTGTCCTGACAGTGTAACCCTCCAGAGGGGACATCTTCAGTCTGTCCCACTGATATGCAAGGCTGTAGAGTTCACTACATTATGTGCCAACTGTAGCTCTATCGTCAAACTTAAGCAGACATTTGCTTATTTCTTCCAGAGCCGAGCTGGGGAGTCCATTTTCCTTCACATGAGCAAAATTTCTAGGGTCTGGACAGGCAAAATCAATGCCAAAAGAATGACATTGTGAACTTTGACCTTGGAGTCAGTATCAGCTGATGCTAGCTGCTCATCTTCTGCAAGCTCTCCTGGCATTCTTTTCTTTTATCTGAACCTTCTCTCAGGAAGGGCAGTCTGCACTACCAGCTCACACTCTTCTTTCTTAGCCCACTGTACAAACTCATCAGCTGCTCACTTAAAGTGAAACTCTCGCCAAAATGCAACCTAGGCTTTATTTGTGAATGTACATGAGTCAAACCTTCGGGTAAATGCATAATTACGACGAAAGACGCAATTTTACCTCGCCCATTAAATCGTATTCTTCATACCCAGCCATGTCTTTAGGTGTCTCCTCTCGGTCTTCTGTTGTGCTGTGTCTGTGTCACTCAGGTCACCGGTAGCATTCTGGCTTCCGGCAACAACTATCCATCCATCCACTATTGATGCTAGCTCAGTGCCCCATGCACTTCCGTTCAAAATCAACTTGCCCAAAAACGAAACTACGGTAAATCTTAAAATTGCGTCGTTCGTCGTAATTATGCATTTACCCGAAGGTTTGACTCATGTACATTCACAAATAAAGCCTAGGTTGCTTTTTGGCAAGAGTTTCACTTTAACTCCTTCAAAGTCCCTAGCACACTCCCTGAGACCCTCCTCTGTCCCCTCAACCAGACGTTGTGCTGTGATGATATCCATTTCCCTTGTCTGTTAGTATTTTGAGAGAGGGTATGTCTGCTCAAAAATGCGAAGGAAAGTTTGTGCAGTGAGCACTGTCTCATACCTCAAAAGGCCTTCTTGAATCCCTTTGCCTTGGCCCTCACTGTTGGCTGTTGTGTTCTGTCATCTACAATGGTGTGCAAAGTCATAAGCACTTCAAGAAACAAGGCTCCCTGAGGATTCCCAAAGCACCCAAACACTTTACTTAGTGCCTGATCCTTAGCCCACCACCTAGTTGGCCCTATTGGGCACAGTCGTCTGTAATGCTTGCCCTGACTCATCTCTTCCCAATTCCGCATGCACTTGTATGACTCTCTTAGGAAAACTGCTATATCATTAAGCAGCAAAAAGAGGGATACACTTACCACAACACTGCCTGTTGTGTCTGCCAGTACAAGATTCAAAAGATGTGCATAAAACCATATATGAATCTGATTGGGGGACTGCTCAGAGAGGAATTTAGAAAACCCCCGATACTGTCCCTGCATATTAGCTGCTCCGTCTGTGGATATATATTAATATTGATATTAAGCTCCTGTAGCACCTTTTTCAGGAACTCTGAAAAATGCTGTCCTATAGATGACTCACACTCCACCATAGCAATCAGTCTTTCATGAATGACATCTGTTACATATCTGAGGATGATGGACCACTGGTCTTTGCTGCTGATATCTTGTGTGGTTACAATTTGGACTTTTTCATTATTGTAGTGCTGAATCATCTATCATCAAAAGTTATCTCAGGGCATTTTTCATATAGAGCAGGTCTACACCATACTCTTCATTATATTAATTCTAATGATATTCACTCAATGAGCAATCCTACCTGCCCACTCTGGACCTGTGGTGGGCTCATGGCTGGTGCTTGGTGCATCTGAGGGGCAGCGTTTCCCAGTTATGTGGCATCGCATCATACTATTATTTAAATTATGTGACATTAGGTTAGGCAGGCTATATGTTACAACGCCACGCAATTCATTGACTTGATAGGTTAATTATTTAACTTGAACGTTCAACATCTTGTTTTACCCGTTTCATCATCTTCATTGGTCGTTTCAGTCCGCAAGCTCGTTTTATTGAAAAAAGCTGCCGATTTTTGCACATTTGGCTGCATCTGTCTCCTTTGCTTTTCTCTTTTTAATTCTCGCTTTTTTCTGCGCCGCCCATGTTCTTTTTATTTTCCATTTTGCAAACACCCTTGCACTTCTGGGGCTGGAGCCAGGCTACAAACACCACTGACAGTGTGCGGTGTGCACGGACGTGTTAACTGCAAGTGGAGAAGGCCCACCGGGAATTGTCCCGGTCCTCCCGATTAGCCACTCCGGGCCTGTGTGGACTAAAAGACATCCCTCTGTTTATGTGATCATGCTTGATTTTGTTCTGTAAATCGCTTGAATTTGTATTAAAGATGAACAGGTGTATATAGAGGAGTTTAATTTATACCGTAATAGTTTTTCATCATTGTTGACTTTCTTGTTCTTTATTTTGTATTTATAATAATAAATAAATAAAATAGTTTTAATTGACACTTACACTCTCAAGGTTCAAGGCGATATTTCTTTTTTTTATTACTCCACACAGGGTTGCACAACAGAAGCTCAACATAGAACATGTATACAGCTAATGAGGATATAAACGTACGTAAACATGTAGACATCCAGGAAATAATTTGGTTTAGAATTTTGTTTTAATTTGTATCTGGTTGAAAAATTAACAGCGACATGATGGCGAGGATAATATGGTCAGCAGCTTAATATTTAAAGTCGGACATCAAGTAAACACTGTCCATCAACTGTGACTGTGTTTGAGCAGCAAGCATCAATGATGTACAGTCCACTTATCCTCGTCCCGCCGGTGTCCTGCCCTTTGTCATCTAGGAACACAGTCCACCTGCAACAGCCCCTCTCCTCCCTTGAGCGGTCTGGCTGGTCAAGAAATGCAGTGGGCCGTGATGGTCTCGAAGTTCCAAAGATCCAATCTGCCTTCTTCTCCAATGCTGATGGATGTATTTCTGTCACAGGCAATACTTGTTTCAGTGATAAAGTCCAAGAAAAACAAAATGGAGCTGAATTTAAAGAAGCCTCCCTGGAACTGAATGGCTCAGGTTGTAATATACTGTACTTGTCCGAACTAAGGGGACTGCACCCTCAAAGAACACCACTAACCAAGAGATGAAAATTTGGGAAATGTACGCAATTGACTACATGACTTCACTTTGTCATGAATTTGAAGGGATAAAGACTCTTAATCCTGTGAGACAATATTCATCACCTCCCCCTTTGTAAACAGTTAAAACAGTGAGTATTTCCAGCAACAACAACATTTGTGTTGTGTCCCGGGGGGTTCCAGGTCCCCCGGCAGCCCTCTAGCCCTGACCTTGTGGTTAAACACACTGCGGTTGCTTACTTTGCACCAAAAGTACCATGGGAAAGCAGCAGACGAGGCGTATGAGAGGAAAAGGCTCAGATATACTAAGCAGCCAAGGTAGAACAGAAAAGCTGGAAGGCCACAGTCACCCTGGGGAGGTTGGTAGTTGTAGTCGTAGCCATTAGCTCAGTCAGGAAGAAAAGGAATTGGTCAGGGTTAAAATGTAGTCATAAATGCAGCTTCTAGAGAACCTGGACATAATACCCCGGAGACTCCAGCATGGAGCCTAAAAATATAGAAATTTAACCTCCTGAATAAAACATATGTTTATGTACAGCACAGCATCACAGATTGGGAACTGACGCGGGAACGTCTTCAGTATATGCAGGGTCTTACTTTTAAGTGCAGGAGAAAATGCAGGGATGACACACAAGTCATGCAACATACAGATGTTTGCTTTAACATTTCAAAGAACTCTGCTGTTGATCCTGTGGATAAACACTTATGTACAGAGAGTAAGACCTCTATACAATGCAGACACACCAGAGATCCTCCCTTGGGGAGTTAAGCACAGACCAGACCAGTTTAAAGAGAAAGTACAGCATCAATTTCTGATAGATGAGCAATGAGAAGCCTGGGGTTCATGTCCTCCTCATGTCTGCCAGTATTGTTTATGCCATGATAAAAAAAGCCAAAAATAAAACATCTGTGATTATTTCCTCACCCCCATGCTGATGGACATGTCCACAAAACATTTCCGAAGCTTCACAGCATTCATATAAACAACTGAAGTGCATTTACAGAATTTAGCAGACGTTTTTGTCTAAAGCGACAGCAATTCATATACGTACAGTAATGGCCGTGGCTACCATGCAAGGTGCTGACCAGCACACTAGGAGCAGTTTGGGGTTCGGTATCTTGGTGTCTAGGACACTTTGACATGCAGACCAGGGCAATCGAACCAGCGACCTTCCGATAACAAGATGCTGGCTCTACTCGTGAGCCACAGCCGCCACGGTGTATGAATGAAAAAACTTGGGATTCATTGTAAAATGTCGAGAATAAAAAACAAAATGGAACCATGAAGCTCAGTGAGTCCAAAATGGGTAATAATTTCACAGAAAATGGAAATCATTGAAGCTGTAAGGTTTAACTAATAGATCAACACTCCTCAAAATCTGATGCAAAACTTGAACACGAGAGCAGTTAATAAACTTACAAGGTCATTCTTTCCTCAAGTCATTCTAGTACTTAAACTCATTCTGATGTGATGCCAAGTCAAATAAAACTAAAGCTGTTTTATCTCAGGCATTTGAGAAACATTTAGTTAATTACTGTAATCACAAATTTGAGATTGTATTGTGTTTTACTCTGTCTACCCCACTACGTCTCAGATTGGAAATATCAAACACATCCTCAAATCCTTAACTTCTGAATAGGTCGATTGCCAGCAATTCCCAAAACAACATTGCAACGGTTGCAGCATAGCAGCAACAGACAAATACAAAGCTTTTGTTTCATTGTTACAGTTTAGTAAGAAGCAAGAAAATTACTTAGTTAAATTTAGGGAAACATTGTTGACATTGTTGTGATGATTTAATATAATAGTGTAACAGTCAAAGGACATTTTTCTGCATCAAGTACTTTTACTCAATACTTAATTATACTTTATGATATATTTACTTCGTGACCATTTTCAGTGCAGAACTTTTACTTTTAGTATCTTTCAATGTGGTGTTAGTGTTTATACTTTTACTTCAGTCAAGGATCTACTTCTTCCATACAGTAGTTTGGTGATAGGTCATATCAACTTCAGACGTGAAATGGCAAATTACTGTTTCCCTTGGTTACGCCTTTGTTCAACTAGCTTTTACTGCTTTCTATTTCTTTTCTTTTTTCTTGGTCAGTGGTTCTCGATATGTAGATAGCAGTAGATAAAGCACTGTTCAGCACTGTTCATTTTATACATTGGGCACACCTGTTGTTTGGCTCTACTTTGTGAAGGTCTTCTTTTCAATTGGTCTTACTTATTGTGGTAACCAAACAATTACGGTCAAACCAAAACCTCCTTATTTATGACCATGTAAAAATGATGAAAATGCTAAACTAAAAAGCCTGCATGAGTCACTGTTTGAGGGTGACCTTAATTAACACAAAGGAGAAAAAGGTTTAAATTTGTTAAGAACATTCTAAAGTATCTTTCACATCAGCTAAAGTACAGTTTCCTGGCTGTTTGGGGCAAATAAAGTTAATGGGAAGTTACCAAGTGTAAAGTGCTGCCTCCTGAACATATGTAACCTGCATCTGTAGATTAACATTTTTTACAGTGATTTTTTTTCAGATTTAATCATTAGCCTACATGTTATAACAATCATTTCAGACTATTCAAATATAGATAATAGTAATACCCTGACGTCTATGCCAGCCATATACTGTATATTCATGTATAAAAATGCTTAGGCCATGATAGCTGCCAGTTCATACAAAATATTTATGACTGACATGATTAATAATATGCAATAGTTTTATATGATGTAATGTGAGATCGGGCTCTACTAAAAAAATCATACCCATCCCCAAAAAGTAATACAATTATTATTTGGTTGGCTCTCTATTTCTGCTATCAATTGTTCAGGTTGGCTACGGTGACTAGGCCAACAATTAACTAGACAGAACGGACAGACAGAAACGTACATGGTACTTTATTTAAGGTTGTGGTAACATTTTTAATAAAGACAGATAAAATGCATTCAATTTGTATGGCTTTATGAGGGGTGTGTGTCCCACCAGTTTAAAGTGGCACATGCTGTCAAAAAAGACCAGTGTCATTGGAACATTAGCAGCATATTTGAATACGAAATTACTGTTTTATCACACCACAAAAGAGACAATAATTAGCTAGCATGCTATTTGCTAATGGTATGTTCAGTGATTGTCTGATGTTATTGGGCTGTACATCTGGTTTTCTCACAGTTCGTTTGAAAAGAACAGCCAGCAGTGGGGAGTTAATGTGGCGGATTGGTTGTCGCAGCTGCTGTGTCTCGGGGCTTGATACGTATGGCCGGCAGGCCATGTGATGGAGCAGTGGGGGGGCCGCCCGGCAGCAGCATATAGCCGGCTTGTTTGCTCTAACGGTCCCAGAGATACTGACAGTGAAGAATGGCCTCAAAGGATGAGTAACCCCAACAGGAGCAACAGAGGACCATGGGTGAGGGGCTCAAAACATATTGCGATGCAAAACGCAAAATGAAATTTAAAAAAGGAGTTGTCAGACTATCTGACTTTTAGTGGGACCTGCCAGTGCCCTTCCAGTAAGTCTAGCTTTGCGTTGACAGTGGTGGGACCAATGCTGTCCATGCATCCCCCATACGAGGATAAGGAAATGAGTCAGGGATGGTAACAGAATTAACCAATACGGGAAGCTCCAAGGGCTGTGACTAGGCCTGGCTACACCATTTTTTAACAGAAACTCTACCTCCTCATGATCTCCCTTTGCTTAATGGAATCAGCAGAGCCAATGTCTCGTCATGGTACAGCACATTAGTGAGGGCACATCACTGAACAATGAGGGGTGAGAGAGGAGCTAGCTACAATCACTATGATGATCATCAAGCAGGTAGGATAGATGTGATCCAACGTTTGACAAACATTTTGAGTGAGACAGCCTACCACACTGCTTGCTGTGGCTGCTCTGCTCCAAACCATTGTCATTCAGGGTCCCTACAGAAACCAACAAAAAGAACCTCCCCTCAGGGGCTGCAGTCTCTGGAGCTGTTTCCTGCTTCCACTGAGCAGCATGTCTGGAATGGTATGGCTCAAGCATGTTAACATTGCACTACCACGTCTTTTGTCTACATTCAGTTATGTGGCTGACATAATCTGTGGCTGACACTTTACTTTTAACACACAGGGACGAGAACAAATGTGCACTAAGAGCAGCACAATGCATTGGCCACAAAACTAATATCCATCACTAGTGATTGTGAGTGGAGAGATTACTCCGCCAGGGTGGCATGACACATCGCTCTCTGCACTGGGAGACAAAATCCAAGACAGTCTTTGAGGACTCAGACATAAACTTCTCCATTCACGACTGAAACAGACCCCAACACCAACTCAGCCGGACTGAAACCAAGTGACTCCTGTTTAGCATCTCCGATAGCAAACAAAACAAAAGGAACCCCCTCATCCCAGCTCTTACCAGTTTCATAACAGCACTTGATTTTAAGGTCTGGTCTCATCAGTCCGGGGCACAGACCCACACAATCAACGATCACGTGTTCAAAGACTGGAATGCGGTGCAGGGAAGCTGGAGGCACTACCTGATTTGGTTTACCCACAATCTGATAGGTGCTGCAGGTTTTACAAAAACATGATACACTGGCTTCATACCTGGCCAAAAGAAACGTTTAAGGACACAATTATACATCCTAGTAACACCAATAAAACCAGAACACATGTGTTCATGTGCTAGCTCCAATACATGCTGTCCGCACTCAAGGGGAACAGCAATTTGTAACACAGTGTTCCAGTCCTCACCAAAACCACCTGGTTTTGAAACCTACCTGCACATCAAAATACCATTATCAATACAAGAAAATTATTTTTCACCAGTGTTCTTCTCAGCTGCAATAAAACACTTAGCTAAAGACGAGTCACCTTTCTGAGAGCTTCATGGGTCAGACAGTCTGCGGCAGCCGGTAACTCCTTTACAGACTCCTTGGGCAGACAGTCCACTGAATCGCAGGTGGCAACCTATCCTCAGCCAGGACAGAAGCAAACAGTGAGTCACACAAATCAACATGTTGGGTCTGCATAAAGGCCTGTACTCGTGCAGAACTTTAGCTACGAACACATGGTGTTTAGCTAGTTCATCATGCTCAGACTCAGGATTGGGAACATCAACAACCTCTGGAACAGGAAAGAACTGTACCACCTGCAATGTCATGTTGCTGAAGCTGCTCTTAAGGTTGTCCAGAGTTTCATGGAGGGGGTGAGAGACATTGTCCATGATCACCAGCAGTTTTGCCAGCATCCTGTCCTCCGCCACCTCCTCCAGGGTGACAAGCTTAGAGCCAACAACAGACCCTGCCTTCTTATCGGAGTTACATGGAGGGTGAGGGCACAAACCCCATTTAATTACGTCTTACCACCGCTCTGTCACAGGCAGAGAAATATTTTTACTCAAGTCAACTGTGAAGGAATCAGAATTGTTTTTGTTTTTTTTATTTAACCTTTATTTATCCAGGAAAGTCCCACTGAGATTAAAAACCTCTTTTTCAAGGGAGTCCTGGCCAAGAGGCAGCAAGAAAAAGAGTGGCACCAACGGGGGAGCAGACCATGACCATCTGCAGCTTCAGCTGGGACATCTTAACTCCTGTTCCTCCTTCCTCGCTTGTGCCTCAAGCTGCAGACGAGCTATACGGAGCATTAACCAAGCATCTACCTTTGAGCCAGTAGATGACTCAACACAGAGTGTCGGCAGTGTAAACGGCTTCATGTTCGGCCAACCTTCTCCCACATCAGGAGTAGCATCAAGAGGCCATGCCCTAGCCGGCCCTCTCTACCTGAGGAGAAGAGCAGATGGCAACCGAGGGCTCTTGCAGCCACCAAGCCAGGACACTACTACACGGGTAAGATAAATACTCCCTTACTAACCTGGTAAGAACAACACTCTTGTTTAACTAAAGGCTCCAGTATACTCGCCGCTCTCGACCTGTCGCGCGACAACGTGACGTCACGGGAGCGCTGTAACTATATATACTTGCGCGTGGTGGTCGCGGCACTAGTTGCAGTCTTCTCCTGAACAGAGGTGTCGCAACTGAGGAAAGGCTACCGACTTTGCTATTTCTATGCACTAGAAGAAGAAAAAGGTAAACAATGGAAGAACTGGCAGCAGCATTGGCGTCAGTGACAACAGTCACTGGATGAGCCATCAACATTCCAGAGTGTATGGCAGCAGTTATCACATGAATAGTGTCCTCATGTGCACCTGGCTGTCTATTATTCTACACCACTGGCACACATTTGCACCTCTACCTGGGTCAGCCATCAACATTCCAGAGTGTATGTTTGTAAGTATCTATCTTAAAAAACGTATCTGTTTTTATAACTTAATGCTGCTTTGAGCATTATGTCACACTAGTTTTTCAGCCACGTAATTTCAGTCG